>JAHZMV010002432.1:0-11401 GCA_027743765.1 Coecobrya sp. COE2 | reverse complement strand
ACATTTCTGACAAAGAATGTTATTTGCTGATTAATTCAGTCTCGTATTCCATCCATGATATATGATGATATGTGTTTCTATGAAAGAGTTGAGAATCCACAAGGTTGGAAGGAATAAAAATGCTTCGCAGTGGTTCAGTAGAAAAAAGTAATGGTAAATTTACACTATGCTTTATATTTACTTTTATGATGCGTGGTTCGTACAGACGTTTTCTTACTTTTATTTCGTTGTTACGAGGAAATGGAATAAAACACGCCAGCAAACGAAACCGAACTATGGCAAATCCACCTTTTTTCCTTGTGCACTGTCATCATCATCAGCAGCAACAACGCCACACAATCCTGCGATTATGACTATGACAGAAGATCACATATGTATAACACCGAGTCCTAAACATGCAGTGCAAAAACCGTGAGTCATACTTTTTACTGCATAAAAAAGCAGTGCCTTTGTTAGCCAGCACAACTTTATGTTCTTTCTTGTTTACAATACTAAATTGGAACTAAATACAGGCGAAAAAGAACGCGAGAGAACATGGCATAAATGATCAAGATGCATTGCTAAATTCTGAATATGAAAAATTGAATGTTAGAATTCATCACGTCCTCCTGTGCTTCATATTTACAATATTATTTTTTCTATTTAATTTTACTTAATTGATGATGAAGCAAGAAGACAAAAACAACTGTATATTGGCAATTGTTTACGTTTTCATAATGCGATTCAAAGAAGCTACTCAGCTATCGTTCACTGATACGCAGTTGAAGAAACAGGATTTCAGGATTAGAAAACCAAAACTCAGAAAAAATGTATATAAGAAAGATACACATATATGCATATATGTAAGCATATAATATTTATGAAGAAGACCTCCATGTCTTTTGCAAAATAACAACAACGACATGCACGGTATTATTTGTTAGTGAACGCTGTGCGCATGACATGCTCCTCAAAAACAATTTGCTGCGTTTTTTATCTTGCTATCACCCTATTTTGATGATCATAAAAAGCCCTCAAGGGTTTAGGGTACAGATACTGTTTCTAATACATGTAATACTTTAGCCATTTCGTCATTAGTAGAAAAGTGAGAGTTCTTTAGTAAAACTTTCTCATTGTGCATTTCACCACAAAATACTAAATTCTTATTACCTGTATAATGTTTCTTATAGTGTAGATATATTCACACTGTGGAAGACATTTGTTAGATATTAATTTTATTTTACTTCCGGCGATGGATGATCAAACGATCGTAAATAGTAATGATGCGTTGTGTGAGACTTAAGAAAAGCTCATTTAGAAGATGAGACGAGTATAATGCAGAAAAAGGAAGAAGATGAAACACATGAAATAAAATAGCTATGCGCTCCGATTTTGTTCAGGTTTAGAAAAGCGAGACAATAGTGGCAGCTTAAATGGCATATTATGTACCTACACAAGCCAACAGTTTCCCTCCGAAATAAAAAGTTAATGACTTGACAAGATTTTCAGATCAACATCCTCCATGCGTCTTCTGGATGGAGAAGTGCAATACCAAATGGAGGGAAATAACAAGCTGAAAGTATATGAATAGATACGTATTTTTGTTCAACTGGATTGGAGGAGATAATACGCTGTGAGCGTATAATAGCGTCATTACTCTCTATGTGTATGCCACAGCAGCGTAGCAAACGATAGCCATATATGAACACAAGACAATGTGCAATGGCTTTAACTGAAAATCTGGTTTTAAACCCATGAGGACAAGAGAAGAGGAAAAACAAGGTTAGGGGACATTAACCACAAAGAGAAGTAGAAATGGCGAACCGCTTCTTTTTTTGCCAATCTCAGCTTCAAGTTCAACATTTTTAGTTTTGCAACTCAGGCCAGGCCAGCTTCGTCCCCGGTAAAGAAGGTGAAATCGGAATTTCCCATTACCATATCATCACCATTACTATTAAAAACACTCGCATCATCATACCTACCTAGCAATGGATTATATACATGACTTGCTTCAACAACAAACACATGAAACGCCAACCATGCAGAAAACATTATTACATTACTTACGTAAATGGATGGCTAGTTTAAAAATTTTGCCAATATGTATCTACCACACATTTTTGTACTATATATTTGCATGGCCTGGAGGCTGATTCCACAGCAGCGTCACAGCGTGTATAGATTTAAGATTACTGTTTACTGTTGCCTGTGGAGTGGAGAATTTCAGCATTTATCATGTTGTTCATTGCAAACTATGTATGTACTATATTTCTGAGAAGCGAGTATTAAAGTTATATTCTCCCGTGGTCCTTTTCCCTCTCATCATCTCATCACATTCATTACCTACATTTATACCTTGTTGTTTGTATGAAAGATGATTACTTGACAACTTGCAACCTAAAGGCCACGGTCGCTTATTATAACATAACCACTACTCTACTATATAGCAGAACATCTTTCCTATCACATTTTCTCTGTATCCGTCTGTACATACGGATCTGTACATGAAGTTGGTTTAGTTTGTTTTTTATTTAGGTATTACTACTTGACTATCATTATATTTCATTTAAATCCGCACTATATTCTGTAGCATGTTGTTGTTGCAAAAAAATTGACTCTGGTTGAAACCAGCTTTTGCAAAATAGGTATTTATTGATCTCACAATGTGAAATGCGACCCTCAATTCCAAGAAATGAATAATGACGGTAAATGGTTTGATGGATGATAAAAAGTTGAATGCATAGGTATATCTGAAGCATTTAAAACGAGTGTGTAAGTTGGAAGGAATCACACAAAAAATGCTGAAAAAAGTCGGTGCAACCTTTATGTATATGTATAAGGCTGGTATATGACTGAAAGGCAAGCCCGCCAATTCTTTCACCACGAAATGTGATTGAACTACTGGTGAACGAACGCCGCACCACACACCGAGGCGTTGTTGGACAGTTTCAATATAACGAAAATGAAATCACTGAAATCTGTGAACGGTGATGCCCAAACCTACCCACATCACAAAAAGCCTATGCATTCTTTGTCTATACTCCAGAGGGTGAAGATACAAATGATATTTAATGATATTGGAACAAAATCTGCCCTTTCACCAAGTATTTAATTAAACTCACTTCTCGGTAATAATAACAATAGAATTCTTTTTCTACTTCTGACCACATACTATGGCTTTGGCTCATCTATCCTAGCAAGCAAGTACTGTCGATCTATTGTTTTTTTGAATGTATCGTAGTGGCAAAATACACACATAAATGTGGATATTATATGAAATGCAGCAAAAATAGCAAGTGTATAGATTTTGCTTTTCAAGTTGTATAGATAATCTTACAGCATGAGATTTTATACAATGTCTATGGATAGATGACAAATACTAACAACATGAGGACAATGACGTCAACCGGTTTAAGCCATTTAAGGTTTCAGTTAATTTTGCTGGTATTTACGTACCTCAGCCAGTCAAAGGCTGGTCGTGGGCGTTCGGAACCTCGAAGGCTATTTATCAAAAAAAGAATGTGGTGGTGGATATTTAGTCCTATTACACTCACATTGATGTTCTTACTCTCATATGGAATAAAATAGTGCGCAGTAAAAATGATTTGTTTTGTTTACCCGCTTTCAAGCATTCTAATCTATAAACATTTACAAATATAAATTTAATGAATTTAATGATCAATAAAAACCATTGTCCAAAGCACGATTACGTAACGGTTAAGGTGGAGGAGTTTTAAAGCGAAAACGAATACATACATAATAATATTTTATGATTATGAGTCTTTATGATTATATATGTCTACATCTTTAAAATAAATATTTTCTCACACGCCCTAACTCAATACCTTTTACCTTTGGCTATTTGCGTTGGTAGAGAATCGAGCTGAAACTAGTAAGTCATATTGACATGACTATAGCTTCTCAGCATTGGACTTATCAGCACCAATGTCCATCACCATCAATCTAAGCTTATGAGCTGTAATGATAACATCATTCATATTTTTTTCATCTCATTTTATCATGACGATTTTTTTGTTAGTTTCCTCTAGCTGAATCTCATCAGAAGATAGAAAGAGAGAGCTCAGCAAAATGTCCAATCATAAAANATGACTATAGCTTCTCAGCATTGGACTTATCAGCACCAATGTCCATCACCATCAATCTAAGCTTATGAGCTGTAATGATAACATCATTCATATTTTTTTCATCTCATTTTATCATGACGATTTTTTTGTTAGTTTCCTCTAGCTGAATCTCATCAGAAGATAGAAAGAGAGAGCTCAGCAAAATGTCCAATCATAAAACCTATGCCTATATCATGACCATACGTCAATCCGTGCATTAATGTTTATGATTGCTGATTGCCAATGCTAAAAAATCTCTCAGGATCAATCCTTGATCTCAGCCAAAGAAAAAAGCCTCCCAATGTATGTAATTCCATATAAGTCAACCTTGTCAAGATCACACAATTTGGATTGGAAATATGAGCAGTAAAAAGTTACAGCAAATGATACAATAAAACTAAAGCATTATGTTTTCGGTTTGACTTCCATTTTGCTTTCTTCAAGTATTTATTATCGTCACGTGTATGAGCATTTAAATTTTAGAGCTACTTTCTACTAAACGCAGTATCATAAATCAAAAATGGCAAGTAAGTTGACTTTAGGTCGACAGGGATTATTGCACGAAAATATCATAAGACTTGATATCAAAGTAGTTTTCTGGAAAGCTTAATAAAATGTAGCTATTCTTTTGACAAACAAAGTTGAAAAGTTTTGGCCATTGGCCATCAATACTGGTGATTTGAGATATCTCGCTTGATGCACGCGTGCACCTAATTATTTTACAAACTTGAATATAAAAAATATATATCTGGCCCAAAATCGGACGTCCCTTGTGTGACGTTCACATAAAGTGAGTTTTTACGTGCCTACATGTCCAATATAATAATTACACTTGTGACTTCAATTAGTCCAAAAGAGAATCTTACTTGGGGTAGTATTTACACAGCATGCGAAAAACAAAGTTAAAGCATAAACCATCATTTATCTTACATGGTTGCATCGTGCCTTTAAATTATCATCCTCATCAGTCCATCGTCAATGTATTATTTCAGAGTTTTTTTTCCTTAATAAAACACCACTTGTAAAGTGAAGAGTATGATCATTTCACTTCAGAGAATATAATTTTTACTTACAAGCAAAGCATTATGGCAATAATCATAAAAAAAGAGTAGCGCTCGCAACCTTCAACTTGATTTTTTTCGGTATTCTTTTTACTTTGCTGTTGGACCACGCTACAATGTACAGAACCATCTCTTGGTTGTCGTGACTGAATAAAACTATTACACAGATAGTTTCTTCTCTAAAAAATGATGATGATGAGATCAAGTATGCTTGTGCAAGAAAGGGTTTCCATTTCATCCATCCAACTCTCTTCATGAATTTAATAATAGATGGGCATCGCATCATTCTCTAGATTTTTGTATTGTGGATTGAGAATTGAGATAATACTAGATCTCTGCAGCTGGGAGTTTTTTGAGTACATCAGTCCATTTAACCGTAACCTTGAGATAATCTTGTCATTAACATTGTATCACCCATTGATTTAGGAGTTTTCTTTACTTACGACACTACTACAAAAGGTTGGCTTGCATAACGTGCATTTGCACATGTGTACATAATAGCATCATGGGCTTCATATAATATGTAGTATGTATGTAATTAATTGTCTCTTGCTATTCGTTTTTATACTTTCTGTGTACATAACTCTATATTATGGAAATGAATTCTTCTTTCCACATCCTCATATAAAATATTTAAAACTCAAAATCAGTTTTTTGCTCATTTAATTAGCGAAATCTTTAAAACGTACAACCCATACTTAGTTTACATCCATAAAATATAAATGCCTAAACGACATCATGACTCATGAGAGAATTAGATGT
This sequence comes from Coecobrya sp. COE2, assembly GCA_027743765.1. Lineage (NCBI taxonomy): Eukaryota > Metazoa > Arthropoda > Collembola > Entomobryomorpha > Entomobryidae > Coecobrya > Coecobrya sp. COE2. Next base: position 5,475 of record JAHZMV010002432.1, on the reverse strand, counting down.
TTCTTTTCCACCACTTGGAATAGTGTTGTCAGAGTTGGAACTCTAATCGTGTTGGTACAAATTGTAGAACCAAAAAATCTTTATTTTCCATTACAGGTAAATACAATAGCTTCACTATCTGATTCTGCCTGCTACACCACCTTCTGATTTTCCATGCAATTATGTAATGTTAATGTACCTGTGTATTCAATACGCTGGTATGATAAGTCAATTAAGTTACTTACTTTTAATGACGTTATATTCTTAAGTGATGTTACTTTACGTACTCTAATGTATTTCAATTTACTAAGCAGTGCATAACTCGTGTTGCTTTTTAAAATTACAATTAGCAAACAATCATAATATGCCAACATTTAAACCAACGTAAAACTAAGAACATAATTTATGTACCTTGAAACCGGCAATTTTGCAAAACAGACGTTGTATAAATTGACTAAAATTGCTCCTGTTTCTTTGCTGTGGATCTAATGTGATCAGTTTTAGCAATACAACCAAAAGAATATTTTTAACCGACAAAACAACTAATTACTATATTTTCCTAATTTTTACATTTGAAAACCCCATCATTTGACACCGTGATCACTGATCACCGTTAGATTCAGAACTTGATTAATAATTTCTCACCATGTCTGAAACAACGCGTCTATTTACCAAGTTACTATAAAAATGACCCAAGAGCCAACGACCTTTTTAACCGTGGAACTTCTTAAATCCCACCGCACACCACAATTCCATCCCGTTTTTAAACACAATCAAATGCATTTTCGAACACCCTTTCAACCAAGGTCAGTATCAAAGTATCAACAACGGCCAGCATTTTCGAACACCCTTATTTAAACTACGACCATATTCACATTTAAATTATCAAACTTATCATCTCCACTCCTCTTCTCTTTCCAAACAACAGCCAAAACAGTTAATATTATCCTTCACACTTCACCACACACCCGCTTTTAATTACCCAACCGTAATTAAAAAGTCACGAGCCTGTTCCAAAAATAAACTTGGAAACCTGTTCCAAAGAAAAATGCACTTTTTCACCGACTTTCGAAAGAGACAAGAAGAGTAAAAGCACCCCTGAGCACATGCATCAACTTTTTGTTATGAAAATTACGTACACATTTTTTGTGACATGAGTTGAGTCTCTTCGTCAGAAAAGCGGATTTCGCTACCGCCGCCCTTTATTTTACTCGATGGCTTAAGATTTTTACATGCATTTGGATTGCTTGTGTATGTAAACACACTTGTTTTTATGGAGAAGCTCACATAAGCCATATGATCTCCTTTTCAGCAAACCAGATGATGCTATACTACGAGTAAATTGAGATTAGTTTTAATTGTTAAATTAGATAACCTTCAAAATTGAATAGTTAAGTTAATTGTAAAAGATTCGGGATATTTTGGAGTGTAGTTTGAATACAAGAGTGAAAAATGTCAAGAAGGATTGTTACAGTGAGGCATGGAGAAAGGGTGGACTTTACATTTTCAGACGAGTGGATTAAACTTTGCTTTGATGAGGAAGGTAAGTAATTGTGGTTAATAATTGTAATTAAGATGTGAGGTTAAGAGTGATGATTTTAATTGGTAATGTTATTGTTGTTGGTTTGCAGGTGCTTATTCCCGACAGAATCTTAACCAACCGGAAACAGTTCCTGCGAGAGCGGGTTCACCGCAGACGTTTATTGGAGACACGCCACTGACGGAAGTTGGATGTCTACAGGCGAGATTAATTGGAAGTGGTTTGGGAACTGAAAGGGTTTTATCTGATGGGTTTGAAGTGTATGTTTCACCGTCTTTAAGATGTGTGGAAACTGCCACGAATATACTGAAAGGTAATTTGATGTATTTAAAGTTTTAGGACATAAAGTTACTGTTAAAACCGCTACAGTCACATTTTTAAATGTTAATGAAACTATATTTACTTATGTGCTTTGTTTATAGGGATGGGACTTAATTTGAAGTTGAAGATTGAACCGTGTCTCTTTGAGTGGACTCAGTGGTACATTGGACATATGCCATATTGGATGACTAATGAGGAGTTTAAAAACGCTGGCTTTAACATCGATGAAACATATCAGTCTTTGATTTCATTGGAAGATTTGAAGGAAGGGGAAAGTATTGAAAATTATTATCAACGTTCACACCAACTCATGCTTCACTTGTTGCAGCAAAATGGTTCGTTTCATTTTACAATGTTAAAATAAAAAAGTAGAAAACTGGTGAATTGGCAAAGTTTAATGATGTTAACGATGAGTACTTAATTTTCATATTTGTAGGAGGCAAAGATATGCTGCTAGTTGCCCATGGGTCTTCTCTGGATACAAATTCCAGGCAGTTGTTGGGATACCCTATTCGATCTGAACAGGAAATGTTAGGGTGTTTGAGAGGGATTCCATATTGTGCAGTGGCGGTTATGGAACAGGATCAACAGTCCCAAAAATGGTCATTGGCGTACCTTCCAAAATTACACATTTGTCATGCCTCCGTATCACGACTTTGATGCAAGAAAATCCCTATGTGGGTGGTAATCATATTTAAGTCAATCAACGTACTTTATGAATGTGAATATTTTTCTGTTGGTGTCTATTTTTAGTCATTAATGTATTCTAATTTAGCTAGTAGTCAAACACACATTATTTTGCAACTGTAACAGTCTTAAAAATGTATTGAACAACTTACTTCGACCTATGTCTTTTCAGTTATATGGGAAAATAGTTTCCCGTCACAATTCGCAACGCACTCGTGACCGTAGTTGAATTTAAATTCAACATTGGAATCTTCCAGACTTCCACAAAATATTTTACTAGTATTGCTGCCAACGTATTTATGATATGATTTGTCAGACTGTTCGACATTTTACAAAACCCAAAGAAACGCTGGAAGTTCTGAAAGATATGTACAAGTACAAAGTTTTATTCGAAACACGACAAAGAATACATCGATGGNGTACAAGTACAAATTTTTATTCGAAACACGACAAAGAATACATCGATGGTGTATTTAGCTTTAACCAGTCTTCGTTATTTGAGCGACAAAAATGTTTTATTTATTTTTTACAAATTAAGTATATAACTATAATAACACTTGTCCCAAATCCCAGGACAGGGTAAAGAAAATTCATTCCCCCCAAAAAATATACTCAAAAGCAATCACATAATTCTGTCCGTAGAAATTCTTGTAACCATTATTTTTTAAAAATCAAAAGAGAGTAAAAACTACTCTAAAATTATGCATGGATTATATATTTAATAAAAATGCAATTAAAAATGTACCTCGCCCATTAACTTCCTATTGATTTATTACATATAAAATCTACACATAAATAACAATTAAAAGTTACCTCTTTTCAAAATAGCATATAACATTCATTTATCGTCATCACTTATGGCATTTTTTTCTCTAAATTCCTCTACATTTCATCCCGCATTTGCTGGCAAGAGTGGTTTATTCTCTAGAGAGCGTTCTGCGTTTAGCCCAAGGTTAAATGAAAGCTGGTATATGAAGGGTGAATTTCAACTTTGAACAAGGTATTACTACTACTACTTGTATGATTCAAGCTTGGTAATTTGAGATTGCTCTGACTTTGACTACTTGACTACACAGACGGTATATAAGTTTCATTTCAAAAGGGTGGTACATGCTCAATACTCATATACAGTCATTTCTCTGAAATATTTAATCTTATATGATATGAATGTGTTATAACAATCACATGTCTGCATTGTCAATCTAATCATGTTTGTGTGCTTCAATTTAATACAATTACTCTATACGTATAATGTACTCTTATAATCAAGATAACAAGCTTGGCTTGTTGCTTGTGGGGTTTTCCAGTTCCATATACATTCATTAGCATGAAAATTTCAACCAAGTTCATACACAAGAATTCCAATTTTCATGAGTTATATTTTGAGTTTTGAATTGAAATTTTAATGCTTTTGTTTTCTTTCGTTTTGGTCAAAAAGTCTACATTAATTTAGTTTTTGGTTTTCCAAGTTTAATTGTGAATATATTTACGCAGGTAGAAAGTGACAGTGTGAAAATGCCATCATAACGGAAATAGGCGAATTGTGATAGTACGCCATGGGGAGCGTGTAGATCACCTATTTACAGATGCATGGGTTGATAAATGCTTTGACAATGACGGTATGTCAAATCTCAGAGAAAAAAGAACTGACAGCATAAAGATTTCTGTTCTTTATAGAAATTAGTAATATGTAATTAATTAGGTATGTAAGTTATATGCAAATTTTTATTTTGTAGGAAATTATAGCAAGCAAAATGTGAATCAACCGAAAAGCCTTCCCATGAGAAAGGGTTATCCTCAATCTTTCATTAGAGACAGTCCACTGACTGCTGTTGGTTGTCTGCAAGCTACCCTTCGGGGGAAAGGACTTGAGATAACCAAGGTCTTGGGGGATGACTTTGACATGATAGTTTCTCCTTCCTTAAGATGTGTGAAAACTGCATCAAACATTTTGAAAGGTGCATAAGAATCATACATTTCAATGTAAAGCGTTTGAAGGCTTATGAGTAAAAAGCTTGTTCAATAATTCATCTTGCAATTCTTTCATCTTTGTCTAATTTCAATAATATTTTGTTTTGTTTCTGGATAAGGTATGAAGAATAACTCTTGTATGAAAATTGAGCCGGGTCTCTTTGAGTGGACTCAGGTATGTACCCATTTCCAGTTACAAAAAAAATATGCAGTAATACATCTTTCAGATAAAAACTACAACGTACTTCCTCTATCAATAAGTTTAGGTCAAATGGTACCTGAACGGAAACATGCCAAAATGGATGAGCACAGACGAATTATCAGAAGCTGGGTTTAATGTTGACAAGGATTACGTTCCATTTATGGCAGGAGAAGATCTAAAAGAGGGAGAATCAGCGGAAGCATATTATGAGAGATCTCAAAATTTGATTCTTCATCTTTTAAATAAATCAGGTTAGTATTAGCATGCAAAAAATGCAAAAAACCAGACAGTATGTAACGCCATTTTGATTCTCCATTTTGATTTCCAGGAAACAAAGACTTGCTCTTGGTGGCTCATGGCTTCTCAATGGATCCTTTGAGTAGAAAGCTAATAGGAAAGCATAAAACTACTGCCCAACAATTAGTTAGTGAGACAAGTAAAGTTCCATACTGTGGAATGATGATTGTAGAACAAGATGCACTGACAAAAAAATGGAGGATACTTCCTCTTCCTGCAAAGCTTCAATTAAAACACGAGTCTACACATAAGTTTGATGCATGCAAAGAATTTTGCAAGTATGAAGAAAAATGCTAGTAGTTTATGATGTTTAGAATAACTACTTCCTTCCCAATGATTCCGAACCAAAGCGCATTACAATCATTACAAAATTTCAATATAAGTTTTCATCAAATTTATTGACTTTCGTAATTAAAATTTTGTATTTTCATAATTTTATGCTATCATTCATTATTATTAGTAAAGTTCTTACAAAACA
>JAHZMV010002431.1:0-40150 GCA_027743765.1 Coecobrya sp. COE2 | reverse complement strand
ATGTAAAAAGTTTTCCTAACCAATTCAAATCCAACAACATGGTTATACTCAATGACGATCTAGTGGAGAAAGTGGTGATTCCTTCCTCTTACTTACTAATGAAACTTACTTTACTAGTGTGTGTCTGTCTGCAGACACCTATCTTTAGCTCCTTGCGAGTATGTACAAACTGGTTTCATTCAGGTTTCACTTACACATTTGTACATGTTGCGGCGGGCAGGGAAAACATTTCAGTTTAGTAGTTTGATCGGTTGTATAGACAAGACAGTGCACTGAGTGGAAATACTTGCTCGCACAGACACACACTGTCTCTCTCTTTCTGTTATTTATTGGCAAGCGGAGGCTTCCTCTAATTCCTAATGAATAACAACCCATAACTAATTATTTTAGTCGTTTTCATTGATTTGAGCAGGGTATACATTTCCCATGCCAAAATCTTGTCTGCTTGAAAAGGGGAGTAAACTTGAGATTACTACTGCTTCAGGCTGAATGTTTTCCAGATTACATTTTCGTTAAACTAATGTTTTATGTAAACCGAATAAAGTAAAAGGAGGGTACCTTACATACACTCATTTCTTCAGTCTCATCGCAAAATCAGGTTTCATACCGCCGGAGATATATATACATGTGTACATTATGGAATCCCGTTTAAATGGACTATGTCGATGGTGCTCACGACTATAATGATCGTATCGCGTTATTGGAATAAACTTAGTTATACGACATCGATCTGTGGAAACAGTAGCAATGTGATATTATATATATATTATCAAGTAACTAAACTTAAGCTAACGTTAGTATTTATGATACAAAACTACTTGTACAAATGAAGGTATACCTCCATCCAGATATCATTCCTTAAAGGAAAGATATCTTGCATTTCGAATAAACTAATCCAGAGAATAAGTTTGCACTGATTTGTGACTGTCCAATTTCCTACCTCCATACATTGTACCTCCTCCATGTCTGAACATGATAGATATGGTAAATGTCAAGGGCAGTACAGTAAACATTGTTGTCACGTTATCCCAATTCGCGCTGTCGTTTCACTGCTCGTCTTGCAGTTGGAAGCATGTAAAAGTATCCGGTACAAGGAGAGAAACAAAATACTCGTGTCGACCAACAACAAACTTTCTTATCTTGTTTACCAGTAGACATTCTATAAACATAATTATGAAGATGATGGCATCTTATACAATGCAACGTGTACAAACTACTTTGAACAACAAGAGCCGCCGGAAAATATCACTCCAAGCGAGTTTCATATTCATCATAATATGGGTATAATAACATAACATAATGTAAATGTAACCTAATACGTAAAAAGTTACAGTGGTTTGCCGTAAGAAATGTAGGTCTACTCATTCTCTCAAGAAGCTTCTTGATACACTCATTCTCTTTTATTTTCTCCACTTGTTCGTCCATCGTCCTGCAAAGCACTACTACTACCGTGGTGAGCAATAAGCGAGCAGCATACTTTCGGACCAAGTTTGTCCTTTACATGTAAGCTAGTCTAGTGGAGTGGAAGTGGTTCCGAGATTATATCTCTTTTAGTTTAGTTCTTCACAAAATGCTCCTCGTGTTTGTGGTTGTAGCAGTGGTAGCATTAGGAGGACGAAATTGTAAGAACTGTCATTATACATATTCCTACCTTTCTCTAAAGTCTAAAAGTTTACATAATGTAATGTGCTGTTATTTTCTCTCACCAAATTGCCCTCGGCGAAATTCTGTCAGAGATAAACACTTTCTCTTATTATCCACGTTTTTACTCTTGCTACTAAACGGGATACTTTTTTCTGCTGCTTTGTTCATAGTTTGTATGCCATTGTGCTGATCATCATCATTCTGAGCAGTACAATCTTAAGCAAGGAGAAGAGCTTTCTTTAATATCATTCAACGTGTATACTGGGACAAAGCATAATGTAGGAAATTTGCTTCTTTTAATATAAAAGTACGTGGCCCAAGACAAGTAGACATCAACGTTCATTCGGCAACTTTTTACTTATTGACTTTCACAGAAAGTGATGACTATACTTGCTACACACGTTACAGTGAAGGTAAAAACAATATAGCTACTCAGCGCTATTTCCGTCATCAGTTGTTATTAATCAACGAACATCACATTTTTATTCAACAATCGTTGTTATTTTCTATGTTATTGAGGGATTTCTTTTTACTTCACTTCCGCCTATCCTCTCTGATTGCTACAAAAGATTTTGAATGAAAAGGATTCAATTAATTCTATACGTTTTTTACATGACCTATCACAGTTTTCAGGATAGTTTCCTTTCCTGAAAAGTTTTCGTCACTCCTTTTAATTACGGTAATTTTCACCTGTAAAAGTTTACGGAGAAAAGTTGGTTCCGATGAAACTGAGTCCAAATTATAAACTTTGTGCAGTGCAAACAAATAATAATGAAATACAGGAAAAGCTTGACACTTGCCTTACAAAATTAATTTATACTGAGAACCGAAGTAATTTATTTATAGACGATGGTGTAAACTACAATGCGACATTGTAAAACAAAATATACTTGTGTAGTAAAGGCTTTAATAGAGAGAAAGAGAGAAGAAATACTTCAATGATATAGTTTGGTGGGCCCCATGAAAGAAGGCATTACAGTGTTCGATTTATGTTCGAGACATGTGTTCAGCTTCCCAGTATTTGCAATAAATAACTAATGGAACATACTATGTACCAGCACGTTTATGTGAATATTACATTATCCTCTTCTGATTTATGTACTTCCCTTTATTCATAGCCTTTTAAAATTACCAGTTGAGTTCGGCAGGTCGAGGGAATTATTATTACGTTAGGACTACCTGGTATTTCCTCTTCCGCAGGTGGTTTAATAAAGTGGCTTTTGATACTTGCTCTAACATCTCTTCATATGCCATTCTTCTCTTGCTTCCGTGATGGATACATTATTATATTTTATGATACTTTCGCTCACAGTGTGACTATATAGGTATTAAATTGTTTTTCCTTTTGAATATCCACCGCTACATTTATATGAAACTTAATTTACCGATTCGATTCGTATATTATAAATCTTGCATCGCATAAGGGCGGGATAAAGGATTGATGTAATAAAAAACCCACACTCACTGTACAGTCCTTTGATACGGTTGAATGTTGCCTAAATGTAAGTGGTGGAATTATTTGTCTAGAGCCACACAGCCAATTTAAAAAACTAAAAAGGAAGCAAACTAGCTTATAAAAAGTTAAAATTATTTTAACCTAATCATTAAATATCGATTGAATGCAAAAGATCAAGTTTGGCTATTATTCGTTATAGTAAAGTGGATTATATTTAACTACAATATCGTCCAATTATTCATGTTCGGTTGAGCTGTTTCTGGTTCATCATTAAGTATAAATCTCGAGTTACCTCCTACTGAGTGTGTAAAAAGTAATAACTGATTGAAAAGAACAAACAGGAAATTGTACGCAAATTTTAATTAAGCAGTAAAATATTTCTTGTCTAATATTCCACGATTATGTTGATAACGCCGACACAACACAATAAACCTCTTGTTTTTTTCCGTTTCTCGTCAGGGACAAGCTTTACGGTAAAAGTGATTTTGATGCTGCTGGTACTATAGGTTGATGAGAGAGGAGAGTGAGTCTGAAATGAAAATGTTTTCTACGTGGTGATGATGGCAGTGATAATAATAATAATGATGATGTTGATGAGCCTCCAGGAAACTTGTTCTTCTATATTTATAGAACAACAAGGTAATTACCGCGCTATATAATATCACTTATAAATATGCTGTTGAAGTGAAATGAGAACTTGCTACGTTTATGTTACAGTTTACATACTACACGTCATCATCATGATCACAGGGGACGGAGAAAATGTGATGATGTCAACAGCAAAACATGAATACTGTATGAATGGACTCATTATGCTCTGATTCCTGCTTTTGTCGTTTATATCCTTTCTCGCTGTTGTATAGATTGATTATGATTTTGAAAACCAAAACAATGATGTTGATGACTCGCTTGAAATGTGACATGATAAAGCTTAATGTATGCTGTACTAATGTGAAGGTACAGCCGCAGTGTGCACTGTAAGTGCATGCATCACATTTGATGTGAATGGAAAACAGAAATTATATGAATATTGGATTTTAGTACTATGCGTTGTAAACATCGTAATAAAATGTGCCATTAACCGTTTCGGTTGAAGGTTACAAGGTACAATCGAGTAGAATAGACTCATTATGTGTTTCAAACAGAGACTATTTTCATCGAAAGTTGTAGATCGCGTCATAAATAAAACAGATTTCCTCTCTTTAACACCGATTTGTGTATTCCATAATACTTGAAAACAGGTTTCCTGTCATTTCACTGGGAATTTCTCAGTACCGTTCAACCCGTTTCTTGCAGTGAAAAGCATGTTAAAATAATGCCTTGTACATGTGAGCATTTTGTTCCGTGCACGTGACGAGGGTCATATAAATGAAATCCAATATGTACGATGAAGGGAATCTTCATTGAGATAAAAAGACGCAACGGAATCAGACACTCGTAAAATATGTCATGTATTGTTTATCCACGCACAATAGGATTCTAGGAAAGGAAAGACGACAGCATACACACAGTGAGTGGGTAAGGTAAAGTAAAGGTGTGGTAACGTGTTGCCCGAGGAGTTAGCACAACCGTAATATAATACGATAGGAGCATGTGTCGTTTTTTTCTTGCTTTCACGGGAAAGTCGTCGCGTTAGGAAAATTCGAGACAAGCTTTGTTTCTCTTGGTTCCATTTCTGTTGTTTGTACTTGGATCATCCATTTACAAGATGAATCCGACGTATTTTCTGCGACACATGATTCTCGCCTATGGTCCACAAAAAATGAATGGGACATGTCGCATTATTGTCTGTCGAGCTAAGTAGTATAGAAAATGTAACACAATAAGGAGTGAATGTGAAAGGATAAAAATAGACTTTTAAGAAGTCTTCTAATGCGAAATCCTTTATACTACATTTATTAGAAATAGAGGTAATGCACCATCCATTTGCGTGTAAATTATTCGTATGTAGTAAATAATATTACCACCGAAGCAAGCTTATATACATAGATGGATATATTATTCAAAGATATTTGTTTCATTTTTGATACGCATCGATTGATGAAATTTTACTTTTGCTTTACTTTTTGTTCATGAAAATAAACGAAGGAATATTTCCAAGATCCTGCATAGTATATACTGTTTGAAAGGGGGATGCAGAGCGACATAGAACATGCATAGAAATAGAAAGGATTGATAGAAAACAGTAAGCGATCCTTTAATTCTCGATTTTCTGAGACATTTTTACTCATTGTCAGTTTTATCTTTGATTATAATGCTATTGTGTTGTTATTCTATATCAAATTGAAAGCGCTCGCTTGTATTTTGAGTAAACATCAAGTATATATATAAATTGATTGGTAGTTTGTAATATATCACATCGCTACATCCACTTTTCTATTCTGAATATTAAACATTTAAATGTGATTCTTAAATAATCGTACAACTGTATTTGTTCACGAGACGTATGCGGTGGGAGATGTACAACAGGTGACACACGGAGTACTTCTTTAATCCATTTTGTATTTCGTTTCTCCTCTCACTCGTTGCTTGGAACTTTTCCTTGATGTGACTTGAGGGAGAACGATTTTGGCTCTTGTGAAGAGGGCGTAGAATCAAAGGTATCTAAAGAAAAAAGGTTTCTTGGATCAAAGGGAACAATTTTTGTAGCTCCATTTTATACAATGGGTGGATTATATATAACAAAAATGTTATTGAATAGTGACACTTATACTCCTGCACTTGCCTGTTATATAACATACAAATCATTACTAGACTTTACTTCCACTGTCGAGTATCGACTGTTACCAGCTTGCCAAACTCGGGTGCACAATGAATATGTATCTTTTGCTTGGCAACCAGAAAACTTCCTCTATTCCCCACTCATTTATGATAGACACTCACCGATTCATAGTGTAACTGTTCAATAATACTCGGAATATTTGGAAGAAAATTAATAAGAGGAAGCCTGTTGTCGTCGCTCATTGACGTAGTTGTTCCCTTGTAAACAAATTGAAGTTGAACAAATACATACCACCGCCATTGCTAAGACCAGGAAATAATGGTTATTATGACGACTTTACAGTCGAGCCATAGTCATAAACTTTTGTCTTCACTTGACAAGTGTCTCCAATGCTTCTACCAAAATTACTTCCTATAATATTTACCTGTATACCCAATATCGCTGTCTGGTGGAGCGAAAACAACCCGATACTTCATCTTCCTTTTTTGGGGCCTTATCGTAATATTATTCACGATAATGCCAATGACTTCTAAGAACACCTCACTTGAATCGTCTCTAATCTCTCATCTTTTTGCTTCAGTTTCCACGCCATGCTGGAGACAGTCGAGTGCAACAATTCAAACTTCCATCACTTTCATATATTTTTTCCGAATCAGATCATGAGCACACAAAGAATAAAAGCATTAATATACATGGGAGGCATCACGATTCGTGATCATTATCATTAGGATAAAATGAATATTCTCACCTCACTGATTTTCTATAGCTTCCCCATTGTGCCCCTACTATATATGTAGTTGATTTCCATAATGAATATTGTTATTCATTCCACTATTTCCACTGTTGAGCTGAGTGCTACCGTTTCTTCTTGTAGTACAGAATGGACATGCGGAACAGACATAATAACTCTGAAAAAAAGTTTCTTTTCACCAGGTCTTCACACTTTTCCATTCTCATGAACTGATGTGTAGAAAGCCCTGAGGATTAAATTTTATACTTTTTGTTCTTCATTCTACACCACTAAAAAGTAACTTTAGTCTTATATGTATATATAGAATTCTTGCAAGCCGTCATCCATCTATCTATTCATTCTGTTTGCAAATTACACATTATAATTACACTCTGACTCTGGGCGAGAAGAAAGGAAAGCTGGGGAATGTATGTAGGAGCACAAGTTTTACTATTGCTTGTCTCCTGTTCTCATTGGCTATGTGAAAGAATACGCGAGAAGTTGCATAACTCACTGTAAGGAGGAAGCCAAACGGAGACAGTAAAAATAATGAGCAGCGACAAGAAATTTTTAGCCTTAATGGGGTGCTATATTTATGTGCATGTATCATTGTACACTAAAATGTAACGCAGCCAAAAAAGTCTGATGGAGTTTTGTTCCGGCTCTGATTCCAGGAAAGAAGAAATCAGAACAAAGTAGAGGGGAAGGCTAAACTAGATTTTATTTTTGTCCTCGTTTTTGGGAAGTGGTGACAAAATATACAAAGAAAACAAAAACGGAAAGGAAAGAGCAAATGACAACGGCAAAAACAGGCAGTAGAGTGTCTCTGATGAGTATAAGGCTTCCTTTCTACATGTTTCAGTAGTGCAGTGCCGGTTCATGCTCGTATAGTTTTCTTGCTTGGTCTGTGTCAACATCAGTTTTCTATGTAACAAATCAGACGAAAAATGTAAAGGACATGGGAAAAGAAGTGAGTGAAGGAAGGAATAAGGACGGATTCCATTAGCTTCAAACAAAAGAGCTTCTCTATACACGCTTCTATATATGCATAATAATAATATGTTGTTATATGATGAAGTACACGTACATCTATAAATGCGAAAACATCGACTACAGACGACCTTTTATTTCGTTGTTGTCGCATGGAAAATCATTTATACGCAAACAAAATGTAAACAATTTTTTCGTCAAACAAAGCAATAAAGAGAAAGGGGAAATAAAGCAAGTCTGGGAAATCCGCGAAAGCATATAGCTAGAGGAAATTGTTTGGCTTTGTAAAACATCACTGAAGAAATCATTAAGGAGTCCGTTTAACAATTCATATAAGATATCTATCGATCTCCTCTTTCAACCTTTTTTTGGCAGACAAGGCAATAAGAATTTGATTTGAACTACTTACTTGTTTTTCCCGTTCAACATTTATTTAGGCATAGTAGCCTGCAAAAAGTGGTTTGAAGTTGATTTAAACTTATTTCTAGATAGATTGGTTTGTTGTCCATTTTTATATGTTTGATTCATTGACCAAATGAATATACCAACCACGTTTGCGACTGTGACCCTAGTTTGGCCCTTATTTACTTTGATAGATTGTTTTATGGAATGAGCCCAAGCATCCTAACCGTTCATTTTAAACACTTTCACTGTACATATTTATGTATGATTGACGGGTATAATAAGCAAATGGACAGACAATATAGCATGACAGAACCAATAAAAGCTTCGATGATTTTGTCCGGACGTCATTTCTTTTATCTATCTATAGACTTGTTGGTGAATAAAATGCACTTTTTCGGTAAACGGCACTCTGTTATTTAATCCAGAAATAAATGTGTCCTTTGTGAAGTGCAGGTAGGGGTGGTAAACCCAAAGAATATTTCTAGAAAGAAATTCTGGGATATTTTTTCAATTAACATTTAGATGTTTTCCTAAGCATGAATGAACGACCCATGTTATACCATATCCTATACTACCACAGCAGTCAGACATTCTCGTTGTGAAACATTGAAAGGTCAAAAATTGCATCATATAATTAAACTTATTAATGGAATGTGAGTGACAAAATGTATGCAGCTGTTCATATATTCGTTCAACTGCCATGATAATGACAGTTTTTCATGCGCCGACGTTAGAAATCAATGAAAGTAGGCAAAGTAGGTAGGTACACTCTCACAAAGACCACCATTTAGAATATGTAATTATGATTATTTTAGAAACCACGGATGAGACATTGGCTAGCAATCACCATTTGACCACCGCGGCTTAGAATTTTCTCTCCATTGATCTACTACCCTTTTATTCACCTTGTTAACTGATGTCATACGTTCCACTTGTCTAATTCGGCAAATATTAGAGTGCATGGGAAAATACAGGAGTTAGGTACATATTCATTATAAGTATACGAAGAAGGGCATAACGGAGAATGTAATGGGAAGCGGAACAGCAAATCGGTCCGTTCCATGTATCCTACTCCTCTTGTCCCTTTTTTGTATTCACTTCATCATATAAGCAAAAAGCTCTCCATTCTGTCATTCAAATGAGAAAAGGCCACTTTTTCAAAAACTCTCTCTTGAGCCTTTATCCTTTTTTTCGGAGGAAAAAGAGCTTTTCTCCTTCACGTACACACAATGTGAGTGCGTGCTTGTTTGCTTTATCCCATACGTATCATATTTCCTCCCTTGTTGACCTCTTTACTCTGTTTGCGGTTGTTTCACTTGACTTATGTATTCAAACTACATCCATCTCTCCGTACTTGCTCCCTTTTTACAGGGTATTGTGTAATATATGGGAAGAAATCTTGACAGCCTTCTTATAATACTTATGTTTGATGTAAAAGGAGTTTAAAGGACGTTGAAAAACTGTAAAAGAGGAACTAACTAAAACCTATTAACTATATCAAATATTCATTCAACCTTCAGGAACATAAAGAATATTATATGTATAATGCTAGTCTGGTATTATGCAATAAACATTTTATAAAAAATGCCTATAAGCTATTGAATTGATCCTGATGGACGTTGTCCAGGGTCCTTTTGTGTGATTTTTGTTACGATATTGACGTAGGTATACACCAACGAGAAGCAAGCTTTTGTTATGATTATTATTGTCATTTTATCATTTCTTCTTAAAAGGCAACAGTATCCGTCTTTTCATTTTTGCTTCTTTCGTGATTATCAGTTTTTCTAAAATATATTTTTACACAAAAGTGGTTTACTTATCGGCGCTGCTATTGGTCTTGATGGCGGATAGGTAATGTATTTTAAATGTAGCTCGGTATCTAGTAGAAAGTGGAACGAACGATATATGGAAAGATAAGTGAAAGCGAATAGATTGTAGATTCAATAAACGGGTTATATAAGTTGGGCAGATATATCGGGTAAATAGAGTTAAAGTTTTTGAAGCAATTGCCAAGTCTGCAAAAACCATCTAAAGAATCATGTCGACTTTGGCAGGTGAGCTAAGCAAGAAATAAAAAAAAACTTCTCTGATATTCTTGTCACAAGCCCATTCACTTTCTATGTATCCAAAAGGAACACCTAATTCTTTCTCTGACAAGCTAAAAGTGTGGTGGTGCAAATGACGTGATGTTGGTAGGTGGTATGGCTGTACACATTCATGCAGAGTTGCCCTGCTCACTGTATACTGCAGAGGCTTACTGATATTTTATTTGAAATTGTTTGTACACTAAAGTAAACCTGTCTAGTAAAGGTTATTATATTAAATAAATAGGTATGAAAAAATGAATTTAAAATCAGTTTAGCGATACGACTGACGTTTAGAAAGATTTACAGTGTACCAGTTCCAACCTAAAAAATTTTGTGTAAAACATTACACAAGAAAGCGCGAAAATTTTAGCTCAAGGTTTGCTATTAAATGCATTAACGTTATTACTGTTGTAGATTACTTGGATGGGCGAAATATGAGAATGAGGACATTGTTCTTCTGCGGAACAGCAAGTTTTGTAACGGGACTGATCATACTAATATATGTCTGTATAAATGAATAGTAGAAAATATATGCTAAGCATAAATGCAAATTGTAGATTCGATTCGGAGTAATTTTCAAAACTCATTGGTTTTCCTGTTTTTGAATTCGCCAAGGCTAACAGTAAATGGCAATATGTTTTGGCACAAAAAAGGAAAGGAGAGACAATAAGGCTAATGAAAATTTGATCTTTCTCTCAATCTCACAATGGAGGCAATCAGATTGTGAGTGGGCTTCGAGAGCTCGAACGAAATGCATGAGTATGAGTGGAATTCTAAACGAGCTATGTGTGCTGACATTGAAATCCTACACAGATTATATGATTTTTTATGGAAAGGTACATACATATTATTTTTCTCGCCTATTTGGTCGGTAGGTAGGGATGTATGTAAGTAATGACCAATATTGGCTCAGTTGCGAAGAATAGAATATGGTTACCATCAGTTTGTATGTAGATTCAAAGAAAATGAAAGACAATACGCATACGTTCGCATTCTCAACGCAGTGCTCTCTCTCACTTTCTCCTTATTTACCCAGTTAGTTATACATAGGCTGACTCAATGTTGTGTAGCTTCCTATATCTACACGGTTGTTAGACAGAGCTTCCTAGAAAAATATGCTCTATATTTTATATACCTTCACTCATGAACTCTTTCTTGCATTCTAATTGCCAATTATCTTAAGTACCACGAGAAACAGCCGAAGCCAAAAAAGACTGAATGAGCGCATATATACTACTAAGCTTATACAGAATATTTCAAATGGTAATGAAAAAAATCTTCTTTTTTGTTCATTTCCGTTCACTTCTTCCTTCTACTCCTTGTCATGGATAAATAGCCTTTTGATTTATATTCTGTGGGGAATGTAGAGAATTGTTCATCTGATACAGCCAGGTTTTCCTGAATATTTCAACATTTTCCAACAAAATTAGTAAAATGCTGATGTTAGTCTAACCCTTTGTGTATAATGTGTGTGTGTATTCTTATAGGTGCATACGGCAATATGGTGTTCTCCGTCGTGTGCTCCAATAATAAAATACTATGCTATTAAAAATGACTCTATAGTCACTCCATTCTATTTATTATCCCTGCAGTGCGAGTTGCTCTCTTGATCTCAAAATTGGTTCACGGATGTTCTTTTTTTACCTTCCGCAGTTAGCGAGTGTAGTATTAGTCATTTCTAGAGTCTTATTGTTTTCAAGATTCATTATGATCCTTTTCTTCTCCCTTTCGAATCACTTGACTCTATCCGAATTTCTATCTAAATCATTTCGACTTATTTCAGCTTTTCAAAGAAATCATTTTTACTTCTTTCCAACAATATAAGTATATATTTTTCTGGCAACAATGGTTGCGACATGAAGGGAATGATTGTAGTACTACTTACTTCTATAAATTCTTTAGATGAACTACAACAAATGATTTACTACACATAAAATAGATCATCCATTTTTTAAGATATCGGGTAATGGTCATGAGGCTTGGAAGATATAAAAAAATATTTTATCTTTTCAAATGATATCATCTCAATCTCAACTTATAATGTATACATTATATATAGACGTTATTTTTCCTATGAACTTTCACCTTTTTTTATTGAATTGAGTTTATACGAAATGAGATTTCGTATATTTGATTTATTCTTTAAGATTGATCATAGCTTTCAGAATCATAAAAAAACATCATACGCTGAATAAGACGTTTCTGTTGAGATCTATAAAATATACATGTTTACAGATAGTTGCACAATAGATTTTCGTATACAAGTATAAAAATCAGAACGAAAATGAAATTTCACTTTTGCACATTTCTCTTCTCAAATTGCAACCTGTACATAATACGACTAAAGCACAACATTTTGATAGTGTTGATGATAATAATATTACAACAGAAAATCCCATTATTCCGCCCACCTATAAAAAAACTTGCTGAAACTTCTCTCTCACGCGCCGATCTTTCCCCATTTTGATTCGCATTAACATTCAATTCTACATGATAATAAAAAAGGACTGATTGCAAAAAAGGAGTAAAAATATAAAAAATGTATGAATCCTTCATATTTACCGATATCACAAATTCACATTTTTGCACAATTCAATTGTTGTCGTTTCTTTATTTATTAGCTTTTCACATGATGGTGTGATGATCTATGACGAACTAGCAATACCACGACTTGTACATATAACTCCTCCGTTAGGAAATCTTTTCTTTCTCAAATCCAATCCTCCAACTTTATTTACTACTCATACTTTTCGCGACACGGCTTGATCACTAGGTAAAGGGGAACGAAGAAAGAGAGAGAGAAAAAAAAGAGAAAAAAGTTATCAAAGGTGGATGATATCTTTCATCCTTACACAAACAATGACAATACTTTTTTCTCATCTTAGCTGAGCAAACATGTTATATTTTTTATGATGAAGCAATGAAATAATATTTTGTGTATGAGTGTCAGTGAGTCTGAGGGAGAGAGACAAAAAAAGTGAGAATGGGAATATGTACATATTTTATATAATAATAATATGTAATAATAAAAATAAGATTGTAGAATAAAAAAGAAAAAAGAAATCCCATCAGCAGAACAAGAAGAAAAAACTTGTTACATTATATTAGATGTCTTTTTGTGTGTCGCTTTTAAATCAGTGGAGGTAGAGAGAAAAGTAAAAGGGGAAAAGGGCCCTCTCGCCTTTCACTCCCCTTTTTTCCTTGTGGTTCTGCTAGACGGTGATGTGTTTGAGGGAAAGAGAGATGCGTTATATGTCTATGAATTACTATACATAAGTAATATTATAGCCGTAGTGTGGATTCCTGTAAAGGTGGAGAGATTTTTTTCTTCTATTCAGCACGTCTCTGTTTGTTTGCTGAGTACTGCAGCTCATCTGGTTCTGGTTACTGTTCTATGGTCTACTTTTACTACTTTTTGTAGGTTTTGCCTTTGGCCTTTATATGCGTGTGCTTTCCGTAGTAATGTAGCATTGTGTAGGGATGTGGAGGTTGGAAAAACTGTCAGGTGAGATAATAAGAGAAGCGCGCGAGGAGAAAGTAATCAGACTGTTGGTGTGCTTACTTACACTACTGCTTCTACCCGTCTCTCCTATTTTAGTTTGGTTTGGTTTCACCATCGTTCTCAAGTCAGCCATCTGGGAAGGGATCAAGACTGGAAGAAAAAAAAGTTGTATATTTACGAATCTCTGGAGAGAACACTCCTCGCATTCCTTCCAACTTATTCCCTGAGGTAAATTGTAAAAATGGGCAGAGAATGGGCAGGAGGAAAGAAAGTAATAATAATATGTTGGGATGTGTGTATGAAGATATAAATGTACAGGTAGGAGAGAGAAAACGGGGATGCCTGTATGTTTTTTGCTGATGGAGTTTACTTCCTTGGTCCTTATGTGGTTTTGGCCCTTTCTTTTCTTTTAGTCTGAATGTTTGTCTGTTACATCTTACATAGGTGCTACATATAAAGCTACCAAACTAACTTACCTCCTGGCTTCTGGACGCGAGT
The DNA here is from genome assembly GCA_027743765.1 of Coecobrya sp. COE2. Classification (NCBI taxonomy): domain Eukaryota; kingdom Metazoa; phylum Arthropoda; class Collembola; order Entomobryomorpha; family Entomobryidae; genus Coecobrya; species Coecobrya sp. COE2. The sequence continues at coordinate 26,116 of JAHZMV010002431.1, read as the reverse complement.
CTGTATATGTTTTATAATGTAATCTCACTAGAAGTTGTTTAGTGGGAAAAAGGTAGAGGGGAATGAGGGAAAAAAAGTTATCAAAAATAGGAAACTGGTAAAAGAAGAAGCGACGGAACGAAAAGAAAACACACAGCTGATGCTCATGTCACCTTTAAAATGGTCTTGTTATTCATTATTACGTTTTGTATGCTGGCTGGGGTTAAGAAGGAGAAAGTTTTTTCCTAAGGAAATTTAATAGGTGTAAAGTTGTACACCTTTCCCTTTCTGTGCTAAGCCCGCATTTCTCGCACTCATGTTGCACTTTTTTGTTTTGAAAGAACTAAAAAGTAAAACTTTACAACGGGTTTACTCATTTTCTTGCAACAATGAAAATCGGTAGGTGAAATATATAGTAACTTATTTTGAGGGGAAAAGATATAATGAATTGAAGTAGAAAAATTCCTCGGTTTACGTTTTTCTGTTTGATATCAACCGTTCAATTTGGAAACAATGGTTTTGAACAAGGCAGTTATTTTTGTTAATTAGTTATTGTGTGTATGCTACAATGATAATTTCTTATACATATACGTACATGGAAATAGTAAGGATGCAATAGTCAAGTGAAAACATGAATTCATTTTTTTCTCTTTTCTCACAGGAAAAAATTAAATGTCAAGAGCAGGTTGAAAGTAATGATTCATGTAACCTCTAGAGTAACTAAATAAAAAACTGTTCCAACCATTGACTCCTGGTCGACATTTTGTATACCTTTATTTATTTACCTTATTCGACAAAGTTACCCCAACACCTGGTTTGACATTTTGTTTTCGGAAAAGAAAATTTATTAGACAGTGATTTTCTTAGATGTTGTTTCGTTGATTATTGGAATTGGATAAGTTTCACTAACTTGAGGAATGAAAGGTCTATGACATCAGCAGTGTGTCAGTTCAAAAATGACAAGAAATCTCTTGCAGGTTCCTTTAAATTTCTTAAAATAAATTATGACTTTCATAACGAGCATTCGTAACTTTGTAAATCTTTGCAAATAAATTTGTGTATAAATAATCTTAAATAGTTTGTCATGTATATATTTCCCTTTTCAAAGTTTGTGTCATGATTTTCTCTTGTACACATTATTCTGATCCATTAATAACGCTGTATAATTCGTTCGCTCTACTTTTCTTACAACCATATTTATCCTCGAAGGAAAAAGAAAATACGACCTCTAGTCAGATTCACAATAAAATACGGCACAATTATCAATTTAAATTGTGTTTAAATTTCTTTTGATGTAATAAAAATTTAAATAACAAACCACTAGCCTGCCTTCATTATTGTAAATCATGGCAAGCCCGCTCAACAATGCTGATCATTATAAGCATCCGCTGGTGTTAGCAAACGTGTGTTCCCAGTCACCAACGGGTATTCTACTCAGGTGTTACATTTCCTATGCATACTTTCACTTACTAGTAAAATAATAAGCTTATTCAGACATTGTGCACACTTAAACTTAATTTGTTATTCCTGGAGCAAAATAGGATCATCAGTTGAGAGTGTGTAGGGACTAAACGCAAATTGAGGACTCCTTTCAAAATAAGAAACATGGGTGGGTAAACCCACAATTAGCTTGGATACTTAAATAGTAATATACTAACTGTTATACCAAGGACTTTTACTGAGTTTGTTCCGTTCCTCTCTTGACATGCCTAATATTTATCCAAGCCGCAGTGAAGTTTAACGGTAAGGATAAATAAATTTTCCCAGAGGCACACCAAAATGTAACCTTTACCAGAAGGACTCCCGGTAGTAGCAGCTGCTTCTAGAACATATATCACAGAGAAAGTTATTGCCCAAAACATACATTAAATTTGGGGTGTATTTCACCTGTAAATAGGGAGGGTGCACAAGACACACCATTACAGAATTTCTGAAAGTAATTCATTCATCTTGTGTTATTACAAAATTTTACCTATGCTAAAATGTCCTCAATTCCTTCTTCCTCGTCGTTTCCTTCACGGAACGAATTAAGACTTTTTAGAGGAATATGACGGCGAAATCGTGTAGGAGTGCTGCTGCTGTAGTGAAAGTTTGTTAACCCGATTCTGCTGACGGTTATGTCTAAAATATACAATCAAGGTAAACCTGACAGTAAATGACTCACCTACCCATTCCCCTTTATTCATTCTTTCAGAATCTCGTCCAGAATCCAATTCAAAATTTACCTTGCAATTTAAGACGAAGACAGCGAGTACATTTAACAAGAAAAGTTTTACTCTTCTACCGCAACAAAAAATGTTTCCGTACTCGGCAACATAAATAAGAGCAAACAACAAATAAGTTACATTTTACTATTTTATGTGCCTGTGTATGATGTCTGCATATATGTATATAAGAATAAATAAATAAATAAAAGTTGTGCCAAGTAAAATTTGATCATGCAAACAGGTATGTATACTGCCTGGTTGTACATAAATGTATGTATTTACGATACATAACCTCTGCCTGGTTGTTTTCTGTCAGAGTGAAAGTGCAAACCACTGACTTTCTTTTCCCCGCTGACAGTACTTAGACGTTTTGGTACATTGAAAACTTATACAGAGAAAGGTGAAGAAAACAATGCAGAATATCAGCAAACTGCTGTAAATGTTTGTTTGGATCCTTTTGCAACTTTGTAAAATGTTACTCCACACAACCAATCCTATATTTCCTGTTAATGTGGCGAGCGGAAGCATTCTCCTGCTCCTGCTCTTCCCCCTGTCTTCCTTTTGTTTCTCTTTATTTATTGTACAGAATTAGTATATGGAACAGAGTTCGTGAGACCGATACAAGTGTTCTATAATCAGACAAGAAAATGCAGTATGGTCTGCTGAGTTTCATAGAGATTCGTGAGTCAAAACAAGTTGAAAAATATCCTTATCCAATATCCAATGTATTGAATGTTTCTTTGCGGACTAGGAGCGTACTTTACAACTTTTTTTCAGAACCAAGAAAGCGTTCTGACTTAATGCGCGTCATATAACTGGGCTGAAATGTTTGGGAAAGTCTAGCTCAGAAAAATAGTAGCTAATATACATGTACGTACATCTTACCAAACAACAGTACTACGTCAACAAAACACAAGACAGGGAGTAAAAAGCTTTTACTTTTCATACTTTTTTGTTATAACAAAACCAGAAAAGTTGCTTGAGTCTTATATATTCACTTATTTATGTATTATTATTATTAGAAGGGTTCCAACTACTCAGCACACAGGTACAGGGACGATGATAATATCAGAACGATGGTCTTTATATGGTGGTTTTGACTTCTACAGAAAATACAAGTTTCTGTGGTTGTTAGTGCCATTATAGTTGTACGTATAACTTATTTATATCCAGATTGCGGCTCAACGAATTTTCTCAAAAGTATAACGCTCCTATTGTCTTCATATAAAATGGTGGGGGAGCTCTGTTTGCTTCAGCCATCGACGATTTTTCCCACGCAGCAAGTTCCATGTCTCTGTAGAGGTTACGTTGTTTCACAAATGTTTTGTAAATTGTTTGACTTTTTGTGTTTTCCAACGTGGGCATTTCATCATGTAACGATCTGGCGTGGCATGTCAAGTCGTACTGGCAATTATTATTAATATGTACATACAGTTTTTTGTTTGAAGAATTTGTTATTTTGATAATAATATGTTAAACTACAGTAAATGAAATGCTACCAATATTGCTAGTGGAGCATTGAGTTCGTACTTTTGCAAGTGTATAGAATCTAGATGTCTTTTTTTTTGTTGGAAAGGGAAATGTACACGGAAATTGACGAGACCATTGCGTTTTCGTTACAATTTAAATAAATGTACTCCATTTCCACCCTAATGAAAGTCACCACAAACGCATTTTTATTTTTCATACATTTTATGTATATGTGCTTACGTACAAATTGGCAGTAACTTCCTGAATGTTTGATACCCATACACGTTTTCAACGTACAGACAAGTACACGTAAATCTCATTCATACTATTACGCATACATGAACATGGTCTAGAATGCAAATATATTCCGGAAGGAGAAAATAATACCGTTTTAAATATTATTTAACCTATTGTTATGTTAAAAAACCTTTCAGGAGCTGAGTCATAGGCTGAATCGGCTGAAAGAACAAGTTCAGGATTTACACCGGGACGTGACGCTCCAGCGTGGCACCTCCTACATTGCTCGCACTGACAGTGCTCTGAGGGAAGGTCTCATCCTGGAAGAGCAGCTGAATCGTCGTTACACGGAAATGGAGCAAATGAAAAAAGTATTTGAAGCCCATTGGAACGAGCAGATGAGGCAGGTTCGCGAAAAGCAGGATGTCTTTCAATCTCAGGTAAGCGTATAATCATATATATGAAAAAATATATTATATTTTAAGTTTGATAATGAAAAACAGACGAAGGGGTCATATCGGATGAGGTAAAAAAAAGTGGTTGTTTAAACGCGATAGTTGTACCTACTCCACGCACAATGGATTGCAATGTATGTAAAACCATGCCTTCACGATTTTATTTTTTACATACGTGACGTAATAATAATGGGAGAAATTCTTTTCAGGAAACTGAACATCTCATGCAATCATCACCCAACTACATGCATTGTCCTACCTTGTTAGCAATGAAAAATTTTCTCTCGACCATGCATCTCGGTACGTGTAGACAGAGGCAAATCTAGACATCGTGACCGATCTTCAGTTTCACCCTCCCGACCCATTTATAAAATTTTCCTTCATTTTCTTTGGAAAACTCAGGATTAGGGTATAATGGATATGTTCAAGTATCAGCATCTGTCGACGAGTGAATATAACAATCAGGGCAACAGTAGGAGAAAAACATTTCTGTACATGCATACCGGGTTACTATATACCGCCCATTTTATTTCCGTTTTTGCCGAACATCACAAATAACATTGCTCCATCCATTCCGGCAAAGTGGTTTAACAAACAGAGATTGCATGATTTTCTAGTAATATCTTCAGCTCGTATAGTAAGGCTTGTGTACATAGATAGTATGATCACGATGATGTTGATGATTACAACCAAAACGCATAGAATGAGATGAGTGACTATAGTAGTCGTACAACTCAATTGTAGAAGACTTTTGATTGCACAAACAAGGGATTTACTTTATTTGTGCTGTTTCATGAGCGAAAGTATAAGATGGGTTTTTGACGTACACCACAAAAAAACTGAAAAGCTATGAGTGGGTGAGAGTGAGTATAAAAAACATAGTTCCTTTTCTGGATACTAAATACCCTGATGCTTTTACTTTTTTTCTCGTACCAAAGACCTAAAAATCACTTTCCATTTAGAATCAAAACATTTCTACTCCTCCTCCTCTACTTCACTTTACACTTAGACACTTTTTTCTCTACCAAGACTGGTGGTAGAGTCACAAGCAAATAAATTAAATTTTCAAACCGATGGAAAAAAGTAAAAGTTTTTTTACGCTCTCCGCCGCATTTCCCGTCGACATTTTATAAATGGAAAGAAAACTACATGAACTTTCAAATCATATATGACGACATCGTCAATGATGCTGTTGATGATGATGAAGATCAGTGATCAATTTGGAGTTTGGTTATTGGCGATCCACTTTTGTCTCTAATCCCGTGCCGTTCCATTTCCTTGTCAAAAAAATTGAAAAGTGCTAAAAAGGGGCTTATTACAACAAGAGAATTTACGCAAGCCCGTTCTCAAAAGTGTTTTCGAGTTTGTATGAAATATTGGGAAAAAACAATGTTTTCCCATGTTCAATGATAGTTTTGTTTATTTCATCATTCTTGCCAAAGAGACGACGACGTCAGAAAGCCGTTTCGAAAACAAATTAAATAAGTAGTTCACTCGTAGGCGAAAAGATCAGGGAGTGGGAGATATACATATATATTTTTTTATTTAGCTTCAAAATTTTTGTATTTCTTTATAAAAGGTACAAGGCAATAAATAATGGTGCATTGCTCAACTACAGGACTTTCACAATCACACACTTTCATATCAAGGAAGAGCCCATGATATGCTTTATATTTCACTTGATCTAATGGTATCGTTGCTGGAAATCTTATGAAAATTACCTTTTCCTTCACTTTATTGTATTTCGTAATCTTTGTATATCTACACGATCTCACAAGCGATAGTTGAGAAATATTGGGTATATATTTATAGATAGTCCAGAGACCTTTTTATGCTTTTTATACAATCATACATACTATTTTTTGTTGTTCTAGTACAAAAATACGAATACCAATATATAACCCTGTCATTTAGAAAGCTAAATTTGGTGGCCCACTTGACGAAAGCGGAGAAAAGTGATATTTATGTATGTACGTAACCCCCCACAAAGCGTCCCAAAAGAACTAAAAAAAATATAGTAAAAAAAGAGATCCTTGATATTTCCAGCTAACAACTCTTTCATCTCTTCTGTGTATTCACAACATCAGCAGTATAAGAGCAAGGAACACAACAGCGAGAGTAATCCAAATCGAAAAAAGCTTACAACTGACAAGTGCACATGAAGTGGATATGTTACATTTTGTTTGAAAATGAATTGAACAAAATCAAAAAGCCATAATTTTTATGTGCATATACGATGGTAATATACCTCCGTTACGAGTGAGTGGGTGAAATGCCTAAATGGTAAATACTCCCGAGTATGCAAGTCAGTCAGGCAGAGCTTTATGTGTAATATGAAAAGTAGCTGCGGTTGTGTAGTCAGAAAAAAAGCAATAATAATAATAATAATGCAGGGAAAGTAGTGAACCACCAAAAGAGTCCATTTCCTGAGAAAAAAATCATACAGGGAGCAGGACTAAAAATGCAGAGACGATACGACTAGAAGCTTAACTAGAATAAAAAAAGGTACAGACAGAGGAATATTTATATACCTACGTACACAGAGAGGGAAAGCGGGAGAGGAACATGATTGATTGTATTATTTTTCAGTAAAAGTCAAGGAGAATGGTAAAAGTGGTGGTGCGGCTGTGGAGGGAGGATGGTGGTGATGATATGGAATTGTTGGTGGAGAAATTGATAAGTATAAACATATATATAGGTAGTAAATATATTATGTATTATCGTAAAGGAAGGAGGGTGGTAGTGGGAATGCTAGTGGCAAAAGTCTTTCTCGATCCTCTTGAAGCACAAATGCACACACAATAAAACCCATCTGCGTCGTATGCTTCCAGTAAGACATTTTTCATTCGGCATATAATAGAGGTGGTGGTAGTAGTGGCGGTGAAAGTACAATTTCGTATGGGGTAACAGTACCTTTGAACTTGATAACTCTACCAAACCATTGGAGAAAGCATACAGAGAGAGAGAGAGAGAGAGAATCTATTTCTATATCTATTTTTTATCAGTGTGTGATTATATAATAGTCAGCAGGTATGTGTGTAGTAGGATTGTAAAGTGCAAGTGTGTGCCATATAATACCCTTTCTTCAGTCATGCATGGACTTATATGGAAAGGCGAATGGAAAAGTGAAACTACAATTTCGCTCAAATAAGTATGCATGCTTGCTGAGATGGAAAGGAGTTCGAAATCAAAATGGTATCATCACAGTCGTCGTTATCATCTGCCTCTCATGCTCCTTTCATCGGTTACTATTACGAGCATGCATGAACACATAAGTGCAGAGAGGGTTTGCAAACGTATGACGCGTGTAGATCATACAATTCAACTGAAAAAAGATTTTGCGATTTTTATATAATATTAAAAAAGAGAGAAAAAGGAACGCTTTTTGATATGTTTATTATTTGGCATGTGGGGGTCGGGAAGTATAGAGCGAGTTTTTAGTTTCTTGCGTGTCACATGCCGTTTTAACACACAAAGCGAATCAAATAACAAATATATATGTGTGTATAGAGGGGGTTTCTTTTAAGCAGAACACACAAGAGAATTTCTATTATAATTTCATTTGTACATCATAGAAAATGTTCTAAAAAGTCACTTAGCGTCAGTCATTTGAATGTAGAGAAAAAGTATAAGCATTGTACTTGGGCTTCACAATGCGTGCCCCATGTATATGCACAGGTAATGGAGAAAATGGACTTTTTGCACTATCCTTTGCTTTTTATGCTGATGGACTGGGTAAAAGTTGCTTTGAAGGACCACTTCACTTTTTGAGGTTAAAACTATCTCTCACTCGGGATCTGTCTTTTTAAACTTTTATGTATAATAATATTCCATGTGTTTGTTCTCTTTTCTGTAGATGAATGACTTACTGTCGCTACGATCCGAAGTGAAGCAGCTGAGTAGTCTTCTGCAGCAACTTCAGTCGTTTTTGAAGACGATGAGTGTATCTCATCAACCCCAACAGCATCATCCAGGTGGAGGAGCAGGGCCTTCAGATGGTCCAAGTGGTAGTGGCGGCGGTGCTGGTACAAGTGGAGGAGGTGGTAGCGGTGGTGCTGCTGGTGGAAGTGGTGGTGCTGGTGGGGCAAGTACTTTTCAAGGACCTCAAGCCAACGTACAAGCCGCTGCTGGTTCTGCGACTCCAGGTCAATCAGGGCGACCTCAGCAATCTCAACAAATGGGATACGACAATAAATCATACCATCTGTCTCCTCCGTTGGATTCCCATTCTCGGTTTGTCTACCTTTTGACTTTTTGACAGACTTTTCCCTCATATTTTTTCACTTTATATGTATATCTTTTTATTTGTATCCTATTATATCGATAACTCCACGAAAAGCTAGTTTATCTCCTTTTGCACAGCCTGAAGGTACAGATTTGTCATATTGTGCTTTTCTGTATCGGTATAGCTTTTACTGCATGCATATACATTACTTTATCGTTCTGCATGACCCCAAGCTTTCGTTTTCTTTCCTTTGATTTGTTGTCCTCTGGAAGATACGCACACGAAAAGCAAAGTTACGTCAACATATTTTTTAAAGCTCTCTGGACTTCCTTCCATGTATATAGACTACTCTCTCTGGAGTATCGGTCTACATGTAAAGAAAACGTGGAGATCAAGGAAAATAATAGTGTTCCAGCAAAGCATTCAACAACAGACAGCGATATTTATAGCCTTCCAAACACAGACTAGTATATAATTTGTAGGAATGTTGATGATATTAATATAAATAGCATAGAACTATATATGCGTATAAATGCTGCATAAAGAAGGGACAAGGAGAAAGGAGAATGGCCTTTTCAGTGCATAAGACAGCATACAAATGTGAAAAGTGGAGCTTAGCGAAAAAAATGTTCCATAGTTCCATTCCATCGTGTACTCCAAGATTGCTGTTGAGTATTTATTTCCTTGCATCATGTCCTTTTATTCCTGAATATGCACACTCTCTACATATCTTTCAAAGATTTAGATAATATTTCATGAAACTTCAGTTGTTGGAATTGAATGAATAATATTCTTTTAAGGGCCGTGAGCATTACTTAAGCAAGAATGAATGTCCGCTTTTTATCACGCGATGAAGATAGCGTGCGGATTCAAAAATACTTTTTATATCTTATGTAATAGTTGTTGAGATCATCGTCACGATATTCACGATCTGATGATAATCATCGGAAGGAAATATCACGTGTGCATTTTCTTGGAACAAATGTTTTTACTTTTAGCACCAAAGTGGCGTCAAAAGACCCTGGCAAGGAGCTGCACCCGGGAAATAATATTCGAGTTGTGTGCCCAGGATGTCATTTAACTACCTGACGTTCACCTTTCCTGTCTAGGTATTTTCCAGTTTGTTTTCTAGATTATACAGAACCTACATTTTTTCTTGTATCCCACTCGTTTCATTTCCTTACAGATTGGTACATAATTTAGTAACGTTCAGTAAATTTGGCATAGCAAAAATAATGTTTCAATCTAGCAAATGAGATAGAGAATAGGGTCTATATGAGACGAGGCTCTCTGGTTGACCCGAGAAATTAAATATCTATTAAAACTTTTGATACTCTTTCAACGACTGTGAAATGCATCTATGGGATGTAAAGTTATTTGATATATAATTCTCCAACCATTGGATCCCGTACCGTTGAACTGGTTGGGTTATTCGGTAATTCTGAACTCATGACACTAGATACCATATGTCAATATCAAGTTTTCGGTGAAATCAGATGGGGTTTCCAGATAATATATATACCTACATAGAATGATGGGCAGGTTGTAAAAAAAGTAGGTTTCATTATAATTATCATGTTTTATACTTTAGAAATACCTGAACATGCACATTCATTTTGTAATGATAACATCTTCAACTCATCGACTTCTTTTATTTCTTGTTGTGGTTTCCCCATACACAGGTTTGAATGTCATTAAACACACGTTTCCTGCTAAAAAATCAAGTCTTAATCCTTCTTGAATTAGATTTATGTAAGCTTTCTGAACTTTGGTAGAATGCGGGGAAGAACAAGACAGTATATAGTAGTAACCCGGATCCAGGCGGAGTAAAAAAACTTTTCTTCTTCTCCTGTTCATTTTTATCATAGGCAATCTTTTTCTTCTTCCTTTTATTGCAAAAGGAGCGAAAAAAAGTATTACGAATACATACAACGCGTTTCACTTTTCGTTTTCATTCCGTGGTGCTTGAGTTACTGTTAATTTCCTAGACACAAGGAATCCAATTTAATGTGAAAATGGAGAGATAATTACTTCCTTTGCCCTGAGGAATCATCTATCATTTTGTATACTGTTTTTAATACATGCTTAAGCACACATACTCTTATATACCGACACAGAAGGTTTATTTTCCAGAGTAGTAAAAAGGGATCTGGATTTCGGATAAAATTATTTGTATTCTATATACTCGAGATTACTAGGTGTATTTTATTATTCCTCTACAATGTATAGGTAGAGAGATAGATAGGGAAAAGCAAGCAAAAAAAGTACTTTCCTTTGCTTTCCCCAAACTTAACTTTGTGTACGTTGGTGCAAGCATGCAAAAACATCCACCTAACAAAAGCCAAAAGGGAAATTAAACTGTGAGGAAAAGATTTTCGAGTACGTTCTAATGTGATATTCGTGTGTGGGCTAGAGCAAGCTTGCTAGCTATAAGAGCTGTGACGTGATATTTCATGCAATTATTAACCATCTGATACTTGTGTATCAGAAAAAGTTTTTACTGATTAAAATCGGCAAGTAAAAAAGTCTACTTGCAACTTGTGTGTATGTGTGCGAGCATGTTCATCCTATTCCCTTTCCTCCAAAAATAGATTTGGTTATATATGCCTTCTTAACATTACAATGCAGACGAAATGTAGAATTGCAAACAGCTATATAAACTTTCCCCGATTCTCTATACCGTACACTCTGATTGTTTAATTTTCTGTGGCCCACGAAAGGGTTATGTTGGTTTGTTCTGCTTATTTCAGTTTTTGTTACGTTTAAGCTTTTTAATGAAAGGATTTTGCCTGTTTGTATTTATTTATTTCACATTCACATGCAAATGTAGAGAGAATATCCCATTTTATTGATAATGAATAGACCCGCTGTTTCATCGGCTCACCTGCTTAATGAAATAGATGATTAAGTGGTGATTGTGTAAAACAATCAACAATTTGGGTCATTAATGAGCCAACAGATTCTAAATTTGGAAAAGCGTAGTCGTATTGTTCATGTTGTTCTTTTCGGAATGCCATCTGCTGTTACCTGTGCATGTTCATGTTGTTTAATATTTTCCACACCACCACGTATCTCATTCTCATCCTTTTTCTCTTTCTTTTTTTACAGAGTCGAAAGTAGTGCTCAAGTAACTCCGTCTTTGGGAGAAATGGCTTTCACATCGAAAGGTAACGTGCTTCCACTCTACATTTCCTCTTTAAAATGTTATACTTTTTCTTTCGCCTTTGTTTTATCCTTTTCAAAATGTCTACTTCATTAAGTGTATAATTTACTTTGGACGGATAGAACATCGTCACGACTATAAATAATGGGCCGAGTGTGCTGTATTGTGTTGATGATAATAGTACAGACACAAGTTGTACGTCTTAACTACACCAATTTTGCACACGGTCCGTGTAGAAACGAGCGGATACATAACATTGTGAAAGGTAGTGAGTGTGGCAATAATAATGAGTAAAAATGGGACAAGATAAAATAAAACATAAAATAAAATGTGTGCAGTGATCGTACAAGCATATCCTCTACGACCCTTAAGAATGCAACCTTTAATGTATCTATAAAGCGTACTGGAAACGATATAGGAAAGTAAACCTGAAATTAATGAAAAGCTTATTTGTCTATTAAGTAAGTGCACAAGATGTTTGCCAATACTGCTAGGAAGAATACTGCACGCTTTTCAATCGCACTTTTAAGGACTTATTCAAAAATGGCTAATTACGTACCTCTGTTTGGAAATAAGCTGAAGTGCAAGCAATTCACGAGAACAAACATCAAACGAATTACAAAACGATATAACCGAATGAATGACCAAATGGAAGAAATGGGAATAAGAAATTGATGAAATGTATTGGTAGATTGGTCATTTTTTGTATATAAATAATTTTAATACAATTCCAATTTCATAGACTGAAATGTAGATACAAGTTTTATAGACTTGATATAGGTACTTTTGTTTGATGCATCTCCGGTTTGTATATTCCTCAATATGAGAATTGTAGCGATGATACTCTGAGGAACAGCGGCACAGAAGAAAAATAAAACTTTGCATAAGCGACTATATGAACGTCTCTCCTTCCATGTCTTCCTTCTCGCCACGCATTTCTTTTCACAGTTTACTGCACTCCGAGTAAAAAAAGCTCGTGCTCCGCCCGCACACAAATTCTCATGAAAATGATAAAAGTCGAAGAAGAAAAGAGAGAAAGGGAACCAATTCGGTGTAATAAACAGGAGACTTTGATAATAGCTCTTCTGGCAGAGAACAGAACTCGCTCGTTCCATAAAATATACAAGAGTTCATATTATATACCCATACAAATTTATAGCCCTAGTTCCTATATCATATTTTCTCATTATGTGTAGCAGACGCAATAGAGTTAAAGTGAGCAACTCTTCTATTCTACCCGATAATGTTGACGACGGTGATCACGGTGGCAAACGCCGGAGAAAGTGTTCATTTTCATCCTCATTCCAAAAAGTGTGTTTAAATAGAGCGGAGAAGTGAACAGAACTGAAAACCCCCCAGAGTTTTATTCACAATGGTAGTAGCAGTAGTAGTTGTTGTTGTTGCTGATAGCTATTAGTTTGCTTGGTTGTTGAATAAGTGTAGCAGAACAGGAGAATAAATAGAGAAAATAAAAATCTCACACACAACACACGGCAGCATCTCTCAGTAGTGCAGTATCATCGTCACCAGAGAAGAAGGAGAAAATGCCAAATGAACTTGCTTCTTTTAAGGCACCATACATCATCTAATGGCTTTTTCAGGCGTTAATACTCCTACCTATTCCAATTCCAATCTATGCTCCAGTAAACTTAATTTATTGACGTATTATATACTCCTTCACAAGAAATATCCTTAAAGGCATTCCTTCGTGTATACTCACTGCTTTCGAATGAGTTCTATGGTGCCGTGTTATTTTTTTTACCTTTTTTTTGAACGTAGCTATTATCGTCATGATCATCGTTATCTTCAACATCCGAGCGGTTGGGACGAAATATGTATAAGAAATACATCACAAAACGGCGGTTTTTAGTTCGTGACGACGCCCATTTGCTTGAGCCTGTTCGTCTTCTTTTTCTAAGGAAGACACATGGCTAGACATGGGCAGAAAATAACTGGAGCAATTTTCACACAGAAATTTTCTATTTTCAAAAAAATCTTATTTTCCTTCTTATTTGTACATACGCTACCGTCTCTCTTTGCTCTGGTAAGTTTTTTTTTCATTCCGCTTGTTAGCCAGGAAGAATGATGAACTACGCCAGGTTTTTTAGCTACCGATTCTCTTATTCTCATCTTGTTTTTTAAACTTTACCATTGAATATTTTTTTCGTTCTTCTCGAATACTTCGTTATGCTTATTGGCCACAGAAGTGTAGAACACATACTTTTTTTCTTGTTACGAGTGCAATTCTACATATTATTTTCCAACTTCACCAACGCACAAAATCCAAAGGAAAGCATGAGAGGAGAGAGAGAGAGTATATTTTTAACTAAGTCGAATGCAAAGTTTCCGTTGACTTTCTCTCTATGATAATTTTTGCAACACCTTTTTTATTCATTTTTCTCCTTTCTACACGACACTTTTCCTTTTTATCATACTTCCTCTTTCTCCCCTGTATACTTTTTCTCAATACAGAAGAAGAAACCACACCACCGTGTGCGCTGCTGTTTTTCTCAATTTCCCTCTCTTTCTCTCCAGAAATATATACATGGATACAAAAAATATGCATACAAGGGAAACACTTTCACTCTGCTACCATCACCAGTAGTACAGCTGCTGAGCAGTAATAATAATTCGAGGTAGTCTCTCTTTCTCTCTCTCAGTTATTCTGCAAAAAGCTACTTTTCATCCATCGTTTCTTTCTCCCGTTTTTCATATTACTGTGTAGGAAAAGGCGGAAGAAAAAAAAAGGGAAGAGGAAGAATACACACGACACAAGGCGAGGGCTTAGCCATGGAAGAAGAAAAAGTTTAGATTGCTGACTTCTTCTGGTCTGTTGCTGTTTCATACTTGCTGCATAATAGTGCTTAGAAAATTGAGTTTCTCTTTTCGATCACATTTTTCTTCTTCTCTCTCTCTACTAGTTATGCATGCACGTTTATAGCCATCCTAGTTGTGAGTGTGTGTGTTATGTATATGATTATATGACATGAATAACTGGATGCATACTTACCTTTCCCCTCCATACAAGACTTTAAAAAAAGAAAAGGAAACTGTCTCTGGAGGATGGTGTTATAGATGCCCTTCTGGTATTACTACTTTGTGTTCTGTACGGTAAAGTGGCGTGGTGAAAAAAGTCTTTCTTTTTGCTCTATTTTCATCCCATTTCCTAAAGATTTTTTACTCAAATGCTGAGCCGCTGCTATTCCCCCACCCCACACACACTACTACTACTACTCGCATACACACTACTTAAGCCACTTTTATTCTTTTTGCTCTGTGTACAAAATATTATGCATGAACAGTGCACCAGGAGGAGGAAGAAAAAAAAGTCTCATGAAAAAGCAGAGAAAAAAAGAGGATGATTGGTGAGTTGAGTGAGTGGAAAGAGTATAAGTAAGCCTGGTTATGTAGCTAAATCTACTATAAAACCCACCAACCAACCAACATCGCATCGCCACTTCTGAAAAAAAAACTTTTTTTTCGGGTATGCATGTTTGCCCACTTGCGTGAGTGTATATATTATAACGTGTACCTTAACCAAACATATAAAATGTACATTTCTAGAATGGAGAAAGCCGATGAAGCCGGAGGTAGTAAAACATTTAAGCTGGAGAAAGTGTTTGTGTATATATGTCTTCGTTTATAGTGTGCACACTGTACAAACACAAGTACACGCGGTGTGTGTGCTTTTTTTGTCTCGATCCTACTTCGCCTAGGTTTGTAGAGCTTGTAACGTTGATCATTGCAGGATCATGGTGATGATCACGATGAGCATGATGGCGATAGTCCTTTAACTCATCATGCATAAGTAGCGCAGCCACACTTATCTGCGTATGCAAAGTATACATATATGTATTTACGACTGCACATGGAAAATAGGAATTGGTCGGTGTAGGTAGAAGAAGAAAGCATACACAAGAGAAAGATGCCAGATCATGTTTAAGCACATTGAGGGAAAGTAGAAATTTTTTTATCTGTCCTATCCATTTCTACATACATATTGTTTATTTAATAAGAGGCTCACCGTTCCTTGTAGTTGGGCCGGTGAAACAGTTTGTAGGTGGCCGTTAAAGCTAAGCTTCAATCTTGTTCTTTGTATTAAACCTGAGAGAAAAGGATTGAACCTCTCTGCTTCATGTAGCATTTTTAGTGAGGAATAAAAACGAGAAGAAAATGCAAAAAAGAGGAAGAAAATTTTTTTGTTATGCATGCATGAGAGAACGGAAAAGAAAAATGATCAAGTGATGGCAGTAACGGAAGGAAGGAAAGCATGCACGGATATGGTCGCCTCGATAGTCTCACTGTACGTGTGTATGTGCGTGTGGCATAATATAAGTAGAAATGCAGATAATATGAGTAAATTCTGTGAAAGGGAATGGAATGAAAAGGAGAAAAAAGTGATATTATCATATGGCTGTAAAATACCTTATGCGCTTTGTGCTTTGGAGAGAAATAGGAACGAGGTAGTGAGGAAATAATAAAAGTAGTGAATAAACGGTACAATGGCAGTTGGAATAATAGCTGATTTTGTGTGAGTGGTGCTGACATATTGAGAACTTGGTGGAATATGAGCCTCTGCCATGAAATCATACTAAGAGGGATGTCAGTCGACATAAAAAGGAAGGAAAGTATGAAGAACTCTCTTTCTCTCTCTCGGTTCAACATTTTCAAGAAAAGAGAATGAGAGAAAGTGTATATGATGATATTTCGACGTGTTTTATATACATGTATAATATTGTGTACATAATAATGCCAACTAACTCTGAGAAGCACACAGAGAGAGAAAAGGGGAGAGTAAGCGATTAAGTTAATATGCAAACATTGCACAGAATAATATGCTGGAAGGGAGAGAAAGTTGGTAACATGTGACATTAAAAGAGCTTGCACACGTGTGAAGGAAAAATGGGAACATGTAAGTATTCTGGAACTGGCCCTTGTTTAAAAAAAGTTGGCCTGTAATACACCTGATGCTGATCGTTTTAGCTTTCACTTGTATTGCCCCAAGTATGATTCCTTCCTTTTTAGGATTCATTCATGTCACAGTTAGCACGTGATAGAGAATGTTGAACTGAACAATTGTAATATGGGCTGCTTCAATTGACAAAGTTTTGTGTAGAGTTGGAAGGTATGAAGAAAGGTTACTGCGGAAGCGATAAAAGATTAGCCATGTGAAGTATAATATGCAAAAGTTTCATCTAAAACGCTAATGCACCACACACGTTAGTTGAATTGTATTTTAATGCGTTTTTCTTCTTAAACATTGCAGCAACGGCTGGACCAAGTGTTTCCACAAAGGGAAAGAAAGAATCTTCTGGTCATGGTAGTGCTATTCAACAAGATGGAAATCGAACAGTGGCTGGTAGATTTACCGTTACAAAAGCTAGCCTACCTGCTGGATCACCAGCTACCACCTCCATGTCAGCCGTTGGTGGTGGAACTCACGTTTCTTCTACAGGTCAGCAACAGTCGCACAGCCAAGCGCCACCTCCACAAGGGGTTACTCCATTCATGCCATTTGGTCACTCATCCTCCATTAAACATCATCATCATCACCAGCAACATCACTCTCATGCAAGCCAGCAGCACTCCATGCCGCCAACAACGGTTCGTCTCCCTCATCATCCTAACGAAATGGAATACGTGCAGATCGACACCTCGTATCAACCTGCTGCCCATGCTCAACAACAGTTGGCTGGTAGATTGATGCCGATAACGATGAGCGGGTTTCCCGACCAGGCAGCAAAGAAAGGTGTTCTTAGCCAGTTAATTGATAAGGTTAGGTCAAAGGATGAGAGGAAGAAGAGTACTGCGAGCGGGGTAAGTAGTTCATCGTCTGGAGGAACAATTCCTCAACAAGCACAACCTTCACAAGTACCTCCTGCGACTACTGTGATGGGTAGACGAGCTTTATCAATGTACGACGCGCAATGTCAGTATGGGACCTTGACCCCGATGGACAGCAGTACGTCTGCAGTGGCGGCTCTAGCTTTGGGAAATACTTCTGCTGGAGGTGGCGTTAATCGACAACACAGGGAACCGGTTGCCTCCACCTGTAATAATCATAATAATCAACGACGCGAGTCTCGGCCTATTTATAGTCGTGCCAAGTCTTTTGTTAAATCTAAAAGTGATGACGAACGACCACCTAGTAAATTATCTAAGGAGTCCCGTGCCCGTAGTGCTGGACAGTTAGAAACTGAGAGTTTGCTCAGGTCCTTATCTACAAGCTCAAAGGATGCGTCCAGAATTCTATCACTTTATCAGGGTCTTATAGAAAGAGAAAGTCAGCAAATCCTTCAGCATCAACAGCAGCACCAAGCCATGCAAAATCGGCAGCAGCAACAAGAACAAGCCGCTGCTGCTGCATTACAATTTCACCATCAACAGCAAGCCCAACTCCTGCATCATCAACAGCAACACCAACATTCACATTCCCACTCCCAACAAGCACAGCTAATTACTCACGGTATGCACTTTCCCCACCAACATAGCTTCGGAATGAGCTCAGGCAATGGTGATTCGGATAAGAGGGGAAACGTTGCAGGATGTTCATCAGATATGCCTCCTATTCCAAAACTGCCAGCGGCAGCACAGCAACATCTCCTTGCCCAACAACAGGCAGCTCAACAGCAAAAGCATCATCATCACCGACCTCCTCCTCCCATCCCCCAGCATCATCAACCAATTCGAAACCATAATCATTCCTCTCGACCCCCACCCCAAACCCCAGATGCGTCAAAATTTCGAGGAAGGAACGGTCATCAACAAGATGACGATGATGACTACCAATTTCTCCCTATGACTAAAGTAATTCCTGTTAGTAGGTCTCAATCTGCCCCACCTAGAAAACCACCTCCACCAATTCCAGGAACAAGTAGTGCTGGAAACTGGTGGCACTCAGCAAGTCAGGGTATATGTTCACGAAGAACCAAGGAGCACACGCTCTTCTCCCTCCGCAACACTCTCTAAAAGTCTGGAAGATTCTTATTTATACGGATTCATTACGCAACAGCATGGTGGCGGATTGACTCCCAGTTCCTCTGGTGGGCAATCTGGCTATGGGAGTGGGAGTGCTGGACGCGGGGGTGGTAGTGGTGGTGGCGGTGGCCAAAGTGCATTCACTCCTTTGTCGAAGAAGCCTTCTTCAATGGAGAGCTTGGTGTCCCTGAGCACAGAACAAAATAGCACGGGACACAGTAGGAAGTCCAGTATTGATTTTGACAGGAGGTCTGTGGTAACGGTTCGTAGGGCAGGTTCTAAATCCGCCCTCGTAACCCGTCAACATTCCTGGGAGGCAGGAACAAGTGCTCAGTTTGCTGCAGCCGGAAAAAGAGAGCAATCCATTTCCACTCCACAGTTATCTCCGGACGATCCATTTGGAAGTGGGAGTGGGAGCAGTTCTCGCCATAGTGGGGGTCATTCCACCATCGTTCGAAGTGGGAGCTCGTCTGGCATTGTGAATAGATCGTCTGGAATGTTTTACGACGATGAGCAGGATTTGGCTGTAGGAAATACCCTACACAAGGCAGACAGCTTTGAGGGGCATGAAGAGGCTGTCAGATCCATCGTTGCTGCTGTTCAAGAGACAAGATCACTTCAACGGAAGTTGCAGTCCAGTTAAAACAGATTGAACTATAAGCATAATATTCTATTATTATTTGTAGGGATACAACATTATGTACAGAAAAAAATAATCTTCTCCAAATGTAAAAAAACTACTTTAAAGATTTTTGTGAGATTCTTTCCTATAAACATATTTAAATACCCGTGTGTGTACCGTTAGATTAGAGAAATATTATTATATCTCTATAAAAACTGTGCATGTACCATCAAATTATCTGTTTAACTTGTAAAATAATATATATTATCATTTACTCCCAGAAACAAGAAATTATTACATACGTAAAAAAATTTTATAGGTATAATAAAAAAAACTTCCAATCCGATCACCAATGATAAGCCTACTTGTATTAGGTTCATTTACCAGATAGGGCACACATTTTCATTCTTCCTGTGTCAGTGACACAAAATATAAGGAATTTATATAGGAACTGAGAAAATGAGGGTTGAAGCAGCATTTTATAAAAAAATGTTGTTCTTTCCATTAAAAAATGAGATTTCTTCGTTTATCCTTTTCGTAAGAAATCATTCTTCATGAAACATTATGCTTATATATGAACATTTTAGGTAACATGTTTAGGAAACAAAAAGGAATAAACGTGAATTGCACAATATACGTACATAATTATGATTAGAGATTTAATCCCTAGAAAAATAAAAACACGGATCGTGTGTAAAATTCCTAAGTATTATACATCAACCAGTTTTAATCATTTGTAACTTGTATCAGTATTCCAAATTTTAAAATCGGTAACAAAAATTATTATGACGGTAAAAAATATTTATTAGTGATGCATATAATTATTAGGCATACTATGTAGGATAACTAAATTCAATAGTTATCTTCAGCACATTTCTCAAAAAAAATGATTATGGCTAAAAAAGAAAACTACTTGATGTGCTCACTAATAAATTTGAACTAACGTATTAGAAAATATTTAAATATGACGCAAGAGGAAACACAAAAGAAAACAAAGAAAAAGTACCTTTTTATTTTCATTGGTACACACATATAAATACACTATCAACAATTTCCTATTATGCTTATATTATAAATACGTAACGCAAAATAATATTCGTGCTAAAAAAATGTTTTGAAAGTCTTCGTTTTTTTAAAATGATCCGTGAAATGCAGTAAATATTGGTGCTTATTTAAAAAAAATCTTTTTTGACTGTAATTAATTTAGTTGATATTACTGATAAGTTATAATGAATAACGGACAAAAATATAGGTTATAAGGGAAAAAAATTGTCAGGTTAATGATATTAATAAATGATAATACTAAATTGTAAGTGAGTAAACCAACCATAAAACAACCAATTATGGATCTTATAATGTCGAGAATCTGATATGCAGATACAATTTTCGTGATGCATTTTAAGGATTTTGGCGAAATAAGTAAATAAAAGTATGATGTGGATTTAAAAAATAAAGAAAAAGTACGTCAAATACAATGTATAAACCAAAAAAAGTGTTAGAATCATTATGCCTATGTGATGGCAGTTTACTAATTGATTGATGAACAAATTTATCATAAAAATGCTATACATATTTTAACAATGAATGAAATATTCCAATTATTTCATACAGAGTAATGTGAAACGATAAATATGTCATTCAAATTCGGGCAGCATTTTACTTGACTTCACGCAACTTGAAGCCATCATCACGTAAACATTTTAATAATTCATTAACCAGATTTGATTTCGGTCTGCTGTCACATTTTCCTGTTCTATGACACCAATTTTATTCATGACTCAAGCAACTAGTTTTCATATCAATTGTGATTTTACCACAATGTGTGGTGTATGCACTTTAAACAAGAATTACAAATTACAATATTTCTTATTATAACAAGTTATTTGTGACATTAAGATTACAACAGAGGCGACATATACAGAAATATTTTACCTTATTTAGCACCTTACATAATGATAGTTAATTCGTCTCATAAAATAAAATATTTAGAGTTTTTAGACATCAGACACCAAGAGCAGTATAATTACTATTTACGTTTTAAAGGGCTTTCACATTTCGATTAAAATAGCTCCAGGTATTTTCAATGGTCCACAAAAAATAAATAAATTTTCATTTTCGTTACATGTTATACGTTGTCGGATTTTTAAAATTGACTGATTTTCAAATAAATGCGATACATTTTCTTATCCGTATTTTAAAATACATACTGTTTCATTAGACAAGACTAATCTAAACTAGTCAAGTCTACCCGATGTTACTTTCTATCAACTTTTAACTTTATTGTAAAAGCGACGTTTCAGAATATAAGATAGGGAATTAAAATGACAATTGTGCAAAATTGTGAATTGTAAATGCTACTATATTCAATACAAAAATAATACGCAAATAGTTACAATCAAATAGTCACAATTAAATAACATTAATACATATTTAATAAATACATCCATGCCCTACGCGCAAAGTATTCACAGGTTTCCACTTGAAAGATAGAATTTCAGAGTCAAAAAGTAAAAACAATCTGGACGAATCCGGAAAGCACANTTTCCACTTGAAAGATAGAATTTCAGAGTCAAAAAGTAAAAACAATCTGGACGAATCCGGAAAGCACACAATTGTATATTTCAACGTAACCCTTGCGAATAAATAAATTATCTCGTGTAATAATACTATTACATTCTTAATTAAATAGGGGTTTATACATTAATATAAATTATCGGAACTTTTTTTAACTTATTGATTATACTTATTCTGTAGATGGTGTCACATTTGCAATCACAGTAAAAAAATGATATCCGTAGAATGGGTTTTTTTTCGAACATATTTTCCAAAAATGAATACATATCAAAGCACCTTATTTTAATATAAAGAACATAGGTATATATATTGCATGTTATCCATTTTATGACTATGACTATTTGGGTAAATGGTTAACATATTTTAAAAGATACTTGTTGACGGCGACGGCAGGAAGAAAAGATAACTGAGAAAAAAATGACCACGTATGACAATCCTCCATCAACTATCACATACACAGTCAACATCATCAACGTGGCATTACTGAGATCCAGAGTCAGAAAGGAGCATTTCCCCCTCAGGCCTAGGTCTGCGTCGGAATCGAGGATCCAAAACCAAGTAGGTGACCGTGAGACAGAAGATGAGAAGGAAAATGGCAGCAAAGTTTATGGTAACGCCAGCGGCAGTTCGTTCAGCGTACTTGTCACTGTACAGAAATGTGTAAATAAAATGCATATTAATTTTCTATAAATTATCTTGTCATTAAATTATACAAAGCAAAAAAATGGGAAACATTTCCTGTCACAGCTTATCATATATCATCTATTTCGGTGACTTTTTTTCGATAAATTTTGCAAGGGATATTTAAAGCGAAGAAAAATATTTTTGGAATTTATCGATCAGAACATACCCTAACGCGCCCAATGCTTTCATCATCATTCCAGTAGCAGCAGCAACACAAGAGGAAATGAAAATGAGGGGACCCGAGAACTTGTGGTATGGGATCACCGCATTCCGGACTCGCATCGGAGCGTAAGGAAGCAGAAATACAAAGAATCCAGCCAAGAACTAGAAAAATCCAATAAGGATCATTGCATTCATTATAGACATTATAGACAACGAATATGCAATCTATTTTTGTACTAGCACGTCCCATTCATAGATAGGCAGAAAACCAGTATTGGTATATTATGTCATCTTTAAAAAATTCTTTTAAAACCGAATATTTAATTAAAATTGTCTACCTGTCCATAGAACAAGACAATAGCAATGATTCCAATCCAACTGTGCAAGGTGAAGAAATGAGGTTGGCCTTTCATATTGTGGGCTCGTATTGCACTCCTATTAAATAATTTATGAATTTAGTATAAATGAGCAAGTATGTCACTACACCTGTGGCTTTTATCTAAATGGTCAAGGTTAAAATTTTAAAAATAACTTTTTACCATAATCCAAAAGAAACGGCAATGAGGGTAGCTAGATGGAACCCAGCGTGAACCAATTTCACTTGAATTTTTGGCCGACTGTAAAAATTCTTTTAAAATCGAATATTTAATTAAAATTGTCTACCTGTCCATAGAACAAGACAATAGCAATGATTCCAATCCAACTGTGCAAGGTGAAGAAATGTGGTTGGCCTTTCATATTGTGGGCTCGTATTGCACTCCTATTAAATAATTTATGAATTTAGTATAAATGTGCAAGTATGTCACCACACCTGTGGCTTTTATGTAAATGGTCAAGGTTAAAAATTTAAAAATAACTTTTTACCATAATCCAAAAGAAACGGCAATGAGGGTAGCTAGATGGAACCCAGCGTGAACCAATTTCACTTGAATTTTTGGCCGACTGGGAAGAGTTCTGAAAATGATTGCACCTAAATAACCGTAAAATAAATATACATTTAATGAAAAAGTACAAAAAGTGTATCAATTTTAATTACTAATTCTGCATTTTATTCAGAAAATGTACTCACCGTGTCCTTGTAGGTAAACCATAAATACCGTCATTATGTATAACATGAAGATTGATCTCTGTCCCACTGTTTGTTCCCCATGTCACTCCGCCCGAGAATCCAAACACCCAAACGAACATTAACAGCCACATTAATATTCCCGACACAGCCGCCACGATAAACCCTCCCTTGAACACCCTACGACTAAAGTCGTAATCCCGAGGATCCTCTTCACTCCCCATGACTTCCCGTAAATTCTCAATTTCTCAAAAATTTATTTAACCCAAAAAAATTAACTTTCCTTCTGCTACCCAAACAGCACTCTTGTAATTCACCAAAATCCAGTTACATGTATTTACGTATGTTATCTTATCATTCCCCGTTTTAATCACATGAATATTTATCATGCACGTTCACACTCTGTATAGTTTATTGCACTCCGTATATAACGAAATATGACTCACACAATTAAAATGTCATGTATGTCCTTCTGCCAATTAATTGGGTTTTCTCACAAAATGAGATTCCATACACTCATTAAAACACTTTCTCTCTCTGGCTTAGCCAAATTGTGTCAGATTATCAGCGATCCGTTACATACTTTCTCCAGACGTCACTCACACAACTACTGGAGATCTCTGATGCGCGATCCGACTATTTTCGTTACTTTCTCTCCAGCCAAATCAATTTCTATTCATCCAACATGTTCCACAAACTTAAATCCCATGTAATATCCTCTCCAGTTTGTTACGTGCTTTCCAGCAAATTATCTTGCCACACAAGAACACAAACAGATTCAATTACTCTACCTGTCTAGAGATCATGGAATAAAAAATGGAAGTAAATTTGAGTCCTCTCTTTCTCCAAAGATCTCTTTCCTTTATGTTTACAAGAATCCTGTTTTGGAAAGAGTTTCCACACGTACATCCATACAATCATACACACGGGAAATAATACATAATTTTGTGTGAATTTTCTATTTGTTTTGTTTTGTATGGCCTATTGTACAATATGATGATATACAACAACAGATAATAAAAAGGATAATGTCAAATGTCAGTGTTCCCGTTATATATATTTTCTCTTTGTGTATGGAACACAAAAGGAGAAAGCTCTTTCTCAAGCAGCAATTTTCAATTTGGAAGTTCTAGTTTGGAACTTGTAATTTCCAATGCTATTATTATCAACTCCTTTTTTTATAACCGTCTTTTGTGGGATATTGTATTGTGTTATGGCTTATATAACATATTTTCCACAAATTATGGTTTCTGTGTATAGTGGGCTAAGAAGAGTTCCATAAGCCGCACAGACATACTCACTCAACGCATTCCACAAGTATTATTAAAAGACCAGCTGGAAAGAAAGGGAAAAATCAGGTTGCCGTTTTGATGGCCGTATGCTTCCATTTATGTTGGGTGAAGAGATGATCTTTTCACACAATTCATGTTTGCTGGCTTTTTGTACCTTGAAGTTGTAATGTTTTCCGTCTTTGATGATCTCCTTGCAAGCTGTGTAATAATAAGTCGTAACAATTTTATGGCCTGTGTGTTTTCTGTGTACTCGGTCGCCTACACACACGCGAGTAACAACGACCACGCATTTTTATCGACTTCTCTTATTCATTCATACATGTAACCTGGAACTGGACTGGAGTATAATAATATCTTATGCAAATAATAGAGAGATCTGAAAATCCTGTCGACTTTGTTCGTAATGCCTGAGGTTTGCTTGTTTCCAACTAAATTGGTGGTAACATAATAAGAGGAGGTAAAATGGAAAGGAAAATGTATGCACAATCTGAACCGTCACTTTGTGAGCTGTGACTAGAGCGTGCTTTATGTTTGTAAATTGTATGTAATGTAGAGTTTAATTGCAGACGCTAGAGAGGTAATTAAGAGATTATATAGATGTATGCATAGTTAAGTAATGGGGTAAGTAATGAATAGATGACAAACGTCTGGTCATGTCAGCGTACCTGTTTCTTTCTGATTGACTGACATTATGCACAAATATCTCAAAGTAAAATGGTCTTCAAACATGTTATTTTCAGAGACATAGTTTCAACTGGTTCCACACTTTTGTAAATATTTAATTACATTCCTGCGAAAATGGAAAGAGTCTCATTCGCTTTTTTACATACCGGATGCCTAAGACTAAAAATGGCTGTAAAATGATGTTCGTAACTGCCATAAGTAAACTTAAATTTTTCTCTTAAACAGAAAATCCAATTAAGAAATGAATATAAATCGAATTCCATCCATGAAATGGACATTGATTTTTGGTGGGTGAATATGGCAGGAGTATAAGATATA
>JAHZMV010002430.1:0-11607 GCA_027743765.1 Coecobrya sp. COE2 | reverse complement strand
GTTATTTATGATGAGACTTGAAATACGCGATGCTTACTGCTGCGCTGTGTATGCAATTTCTGAATTTATCCTGAGAAATAAAATATATTTAGACAGAGGCAATATGGAGAATGTAATGCATTTTTCTCTGTTGATGATAGACCCAGCAGTGGGAAGCGAGGATATATAATATTGTATTATTTTTCATACGGGGAGGGTTGAGGCAGCTTGGACAATTCAGTTAGTTCATAACAGACCGTGCCTGAGTGGGTGGGGGATATGTATTCATGCCCGGCTTATAAATTACCTCAGGTACCTACCTATTTTCCCATATTTTCTGCGCACAAGGGAAGAAACGGTAATATTTCGCAATCTGATTAAGTTTTCCGTTCCACCTGCCACGAGTGGCACGCCAGCTTGGAAATAAGATGATGATAACATGATAGAAAACATGAAATGATGATGTAGTGTTCCCACGGTCACCTACTTTGGTAAAATGAGATGTGAAATATGTATATTTTCTGCTTGTTGAAACTCTTCTGTCCTTTAATGGAAAAATGAAAATATTGTGCTTTCAGATCACATAATAAGTTGCTATGAAGTTGTACAAGTTTGTATAGGTATAACTATCCTAGGTATACATTTATTAGCATGTTGGTATTTAATTTGCAGATGTTGTGTTGCAAAATATATTCCATGTAATTTTCCGTATCAAATTGAAATTGCATTTTGGATTGAGTCATTTTCCTATTTCCTTTCTGATAAAAAAGACAATTCGTCCGATTTGTCAGGTTGGCTTTGGTAACGCTGCGCTATCTATTTTTATTTTCCATTTTAGAGCTTGCAGTTACCCCCAAAAAGTGACACTGATGATGGGCCGGGCTAAAATTGTATTTATAACTTTTATTGTTTACGAGCAACCATTTAATATTTCAGCAAGATAATATTCAAATGAACANGGCTTACAGTTACCCCCAAAAAGTGACACTGATGATGGGCCGGGCTAAAATTGTATTTATAACTTTTATTGTTTACGAGCAACCATTTAATATTTCAGCAAGATAATATTCAAATGAACACATGTCTACAGAAATTGTTTTTCACAATCTGCCATCGGCAACTAGGCTATATAAAATATTCAAGCCAACGAAAAAATAAAAACAAAGTTTTCTTTTTAAAAATCCATAAATGCTTGTAAATGGGTTGGTGAACGCTTCGTGTACATGCATCTGTGTGTCTTCTTGTTGTTTGCGGGCTGTTTCCTTCTGGCCACTATAGTTTGGTTGTGATATTCTCACCGGCATAAAACCACACTTACCATAAATATCACTTTCACTTTTGTTTTTACGACGAATTACGATATGGTGTGTGTGTACAGTTATAAAAGTACTACTTTCTCCCTGGCTTGTTGCATATTATTCCCAGCCACGGATGCCATATTCTAAAACTATCTTGTAGTATGCATGTGCAAATTTTAATACATATTTAATAGCATTGCTACTTTCCTGCTTTCTCTCTCTCTCAGACTTTTATAATATTGTCGTGTCGCATGCATACGAAAACAGCAGGAGAAAAGAATAGCTAGCTAGCTGCCTGGCAAGTATCATCTTCATTCTCTGAGAAAGGCTATTTTTGCAAGTTTAGTTTGTTGAGTTAAAATCCTTGTGACACGCATGCATGCATGTTGCATGATAAAAGCAAAAGCTTTCATTTTGTATTCTTCTCACATGAGCTTGTAGCATAGGGTTGTTCCCCCGTCTACAATAACAGCATTACTTTCCACTGTCAGTGTGAGGAGTGCGGTGTATGAACAAACCTTTTTTGTTTGGCCTTCTTCCTAATACTATTATTATTCTGTTTTTTTCACCGTTTGTTGTTCTTTCAGAGGGAAAAGAGCATATTTCCTTTCTGCTTTTTTTATCCTTTTTGTCCCATATTTTCCAATTTAAAGGCTTTTCTACAATACCAACAAGGTGTGAAGTTTTTAGGGGTCGTTTTTGCATAGAGGGCTTATAAAATGCTGAAGAAAATGTGCCATTAAGTAACTGCATTATGCTTCGTCATTCATGAACATTCCCATAATATCTAGTTCCTAAAAGCACAATAACGAAGTAACGGACAAGCATTCTAGCGTAAAATATGAGCTGACTTGTAAAATGGCCAATATTACATTTCATTTCTGTTTCTTTCTCTGGTACCTGATCCTCTCCTTCACAAGACGTGCATAGCAGCAGGCTATCCTTTTACGTCTTCTTTGGATCTTATTCACCATTTCATTCTATCTTCTGTCTGCCATTTTGTTAGCCTTTTCTTACCTGTGTGTATATACGCTCGGAGTCTTTTCCGCTTTTACTTTTGCCCCAAGTCTTTCCGGCTTTTTGAAATGAAGTGAAAATAAGAGCTGAAGAAGAATAAAAAGGGGGGAATGTACGATGATGATGATTTCTGCGATAATATTAAATTCAAAAGGTCTATTCACCAGTTCAACAGCCCATTTTCTGCCAGAATTGTTGTTGATTTATAAGAAAATGGCATTATTCTTTTGGGCCCGTCTTGTTTTGTACTTTTGTTCAACTACCTGTGTAAATAATGCAATATACATTCATTCTCTTTTATTCTACTCACAACTCACTTTTACGTAACGACAAACAATTTATTTGGTCAAAAGAAAGTAAAAAATGGGACTGTTCCCAAATTATAGTAAAGAAAGCTTTCACTCACTCATTCACTCTTGGAGAATTCAATAGAAAACTTTTTTTCTGATTGTCAGGTAAAATGATATATGAACAGCCCCAGGCGTGTCTGAAAATAGGGACGTGTGCGCTGCCTTATTGCCTTTTCTAAAGTAATAACGTTACACGCGTGGATAGCCTCTTGGTGCATTCTCTACAATAATAAGTATGAAAACTTGTTACGTGTTTGGCCACATGTGAAAACGGGAATAGTATGTAGAAAAAGTGGTTGGGTTACATTCAGAGTGAAAAATCTCGTCTTTCTCCCCAAATAAGAAACCTCTCTCCTTCTAGTTTCCTTTCCCCGGGGCATACTGTCCATCTTTCCTTCCTTCCTCTTCTTCCCTTTTCAGAAATCACTTTCTCTTTCTTTTCTCTCTGCGGTCCATGCACACATCAGAGTGCTTGATCATCACTGCATCAAATGGCCTTGTGCTTTCTCTTCTTCAAGATTGCTTGTTGCTTTCTCCTCGAGCGGAAAAGTATAAAAGGCGTACGCAAAATTTCTTATAATAATATTCTCTGGACATTTTTTTCCCTTTCCAATTTGTTTTCCACGATGTATGGAATAAAAAAAGTTTCCTTCACGTTTTCACATGTGTGTAACTTGTAATAATGATGGTCTCTTGGGTATTCGTTTAAGAAGTATGGAGGAAAAGTGGAAAAGGAATTTTAAATTTAAAGACTGCACATAGCAGCAGACTACCAAGTTGTTTTTTTGGAGTTGCAGAGAAAAGCTTGATAAGAGTTTGTATTCCATATACCAACACATACAAAACATACCGCCACTCAACTGAGCTGTCAATGTTGTAGTTGGAAGCAAAACGCACGTTTTTTATATTTTATACAGATTTTAAGGTGACTGAGTTAGTAAGCAAGCACCAAATATAAATTCATTTTGTTGTAGTGGTAGTTTATTTGCCATGTTTATCTTACAAAAAGGGTTTTTATATAAATATAATGTGGGGTTGCTCCCAGCACTTTTTCTGACTGACTGACAACAAGGTTTAGGCATTTTTGTGCATTTTTGGTTGCTTTTGAGTGGGAGAAAGGAATTGTAAATATAAAAAATATAAAGTTTAAAAAAATAAATGTGCATTTTCTATCTACATGAACGGATGAACCAAAAAGTAGAATGTCAATTTCGACCAGACATTTTATCTATTAAGTTTACATGGAATGCTGCATGTAATTGCGGTACTTGTCGTCCGATGCACCAGTACTGTTTATTTTAAAAGTAAAATATACTTGGATGTATGCTCTGGCTCCGTTTCCTTTTCACCATAATAAACACAGCTTTTATAAATATTTTTCTAAATCACTGTGAACAGCGATGAATCGATATTATGTGTAGATATTGGTGAGCTGCTATTCAATGTGCAGACATTTTGCCAAAAGTTAAAAATTTCATCATTCAATTGTGTGGTAATAAAACATGCACATACATTATTCAGATCGATCATGTAAAGCATCCTGTTTCTCTCTCAACTTTTAAAAGATTTTCAGTACAGACGCCAAATAATACCCTGGGTTTGGTTTAGTGAGCGGAATACATTGTGGCAGATTGTTTGAGAGAAGAGCAATGCTCAAGTTGTTGCGTAGATTGTTGAACTGAACCCTTTTGGTTGCTTACATAGGGCGAATATTTATCCTGTCTTGATGATGAAAATCTTTCATGGCAATGGATCATGTTATGTATGTTCTTCTTGTTCTGCCTGTCAATATGCTACCGCGACCATCCATCTATTATTTTATTATTCCTCTGCATATTTCTCCATTTCAAATGCTTTCATTCCCTCGGCCTGTCTACACCACCGACTTGTTGTTTCCGGATATCCATACCAAGAGAGCATCCCAGTTTATTTATTTAAATTCCCGTGCCGCTTTTCTCTCTTACTCAAACTCTCTTTGCATTCACCCTACAATACTTTACACATACATAAATGTACGCACTTTCACTTTTGGGCACAAGTGGCCTTTTTCATCGTTGGTTAGGTGCTCTTGGAATCCTTTCTCTCGTCGCTTTTTCGATTTGATCAATTCACAAAGAGAACGTCTGGAATGGATCCTGTTACATCATCACTATCACATGAAATGTTGCATCGTCACAACCAACAGAACCCCGGTTTTGTAGAAGGTACATCAGCACAAGTGCATCATGATGATACGTACAACAAACTTTCAAGCACTACTCAAAAAAATTTACGCTTCCTATATATATCCCTGGGTAAAAGTCGCTGGGGAAAACCCTTGAGTAATATTTTATAGAAATATTATTCGGAATAGAATGAGACAGCAACTGCATACAGTATTCTTGCAATATACACAGACTGCTATCATAATAGAATACAGCAGAAAAGCTTTGCAGAGTTGCTGCAATCATTTGACAGAATACGGTTCTAGGTATATTGCTTATCGTATAAGGATTTAACTGCCGCAACCGTCTAGTACTTTCTCTTTCTACGTTTTCCTATAACCAAACCTTATCTTACTTCTTCTAAGCTCTATATAATATTCTTTTGCCCGCTTCTTTTTTTACTTGCAAATTTTCTCTTTATACTTTTCACATGATCATATTATGCTGAGGTTTTGTACACTTTGTCTACTTTGCTTCCCTCTTTTTAGGAGGTTTTTACTGTTCCAAGAATCTACTTTTATTTAACAACCGCCAGCAACCTATGTAGAGCTCCAATTCGTTTTTTTGCACATCTTCTCAAGTCTCATACAGAGCGCTTATCTTTTTTCGATGATGACGGTTTCATACTTCCTTTTCTTTGCCATTGTCTCTATCTCCAGTTTCCACTCTGGTCTTACATATAGGCTTACACCCGTATAAGAATCGTGCCACTAGTCATTGTGCAGATCCTTCAAACTGGATGTATGTAAGAATGATTACTGTCTGATGCTGTCTTCTTTTTGTGCCTCATCCCCTCTTCAACTCCCCATATTTGTCGTTGGTGGATCTTTACAGTTTTCCGCTGCTATAGCAATAACTTTTATTGCATCACCATAATAATATTCATATTCATCCGTCCTTCTAAAAAGTTCAGTTATGTTGGAAGGTTTGGTTAAACCGCAGAAAGATGTAAAAAGCGGCACACCGACTCCAACGACAAATCCGAGGGCTTCTATTTTTATTACAACGACGAGAAGAACAACATCCTCATCCTTCTTGTTTTTAAAAAATGAGGATGGTGGAGGATGACAGCAGAAAAGCAGGGAAGAAGAGAATGATGATGATGATGACACACAGAGGATGCAGGGAAACGGCGGAAAAAAGCTTAGGCAACCTTAAAAATGGCAACGGTATCATGGGGAGAAGGTGACTGGTTGGCTGGTTGTTATTATAATCTTTATCTTGCTAGTTGTCATATCATTATATTTTCCCTAGTTTTTTATTGTGCTGGTTTTTGTTGCATTTGCATAATGTGCTTGCGCACATGACAAGATAATAGTAATTTCGTTTGAATGAGGAAATGCTAGACACAAAACGAGCCTATGATGCCTTCCGGCGCCTATGATGTCAAGCCAGGCAGGCAGGGCTGAGAGCTGAAGCGTTTCAAGCTGATTATGTGTAGCTGACTTGAGTGACGTCGCCTTGTTGATACTCTGGTAGTGTTGTTTGATGCACTACAAATTATTACAAGACAAGCCTATATATATTCTCGCTTATTTTTCCTGCTGAAGATGTGAACGGGATGACAGGGCGGTGTTCTACTCGGTTGTTGTACCAATTTTTTAAATTAATTTTCTTGTCATCTTCATCCTCCTGATCCGCCGTAATCATTTCGGGGGTTCACTGCAATTTCAATGCAACAGCTCAGCGAGAGATGATTGACATGTAATGAAGGTTGGTTTTGTACATACATTTTTCATTTAAGAGGAGAAAGTGAATATAGTGATGATGTATAGGATATTTCATCATTTTTTATTATAATTTTAAATTATCATTTCAATGTCAGCAGCTAACAAGTTTGGGTAGAAGGTTGGGCAATATGTGATTAGTTTAGCAATTAGTGCCCTTGAAAGAAGTACTTAGTGCTTCCTTTTATTGCAAAAAGGTATATAATTAAATATTTGAGACTTGTTCAATAATCGGATATTAAATTTTATATATGATAAATTAAATATAATGCATGTATTTTCTGAAAAGTTTAACTAGATTTACTCATTGATCGATTTATGATGTTACGAAACAGGAAAGAAATGGTAGGTACGTTTCATACAGCAGCAGGTCCTTCTAGCTGGTAGCTTAAATAAGATTGAAACAAAGTTGGCTCAAAAAGGGAACCATGATGCCATGTTCATTAGACCGTAGCATTTTGCTGCATATGATTTGCATTTAAACAGTGCAGTAAAATCCCCTTATAAATTGTGCTACTTTTGTCCTTCTAAAATGAAAATAGTTATACTTTTTAACCTTGCCCATTCCCCACAAATTCCAATTTTAATTTATCATTTTCCTTCCAACAGCAGCAGTGATTTAATCATGTGTTGATTTATTCATTAAACCGAAAAATTATTACTTGTCTCTTTATAACATCCCTACACAGTTACTATTCTTCAAAATATAAGGCACATAACATTGCATATTCAATTATTACATTAGCTGATTTCAACCAAAATTATATTATTCCTGCTCCCTGAATCCATAAATTCACTTCCACTAAAAGTCAAAATCCTCGCGTCTAAAGTTTTATCCAACTTTACGCATCCCACGTTATAGTAAATTGAAACAATGAGGCAATATCGCCATGAGGTGATACAAATCCGAAATATTCACTCATGCTGCGCGTAATTGCATATTATTTCACAGACCACTACTTTATTCCGTCCGCAAAACTCTCTCTCCCGAATAATCTCAAATTTATTTCTGAGTAGAAATGCATATCAGCCCAACCAAAAAAAACTCTTTCAGCTCGAAGCTCTAATAAAATTACATTATTTTACCATCTACTCGTCCACAAGTGCATAATGATAATTATGCATACAATAATACCACCGCATTTTCGCTTAATTCAAGCTTTATGATATTAAACTTTTGTGTGGTACCCTCAGGATTTTTTTTGGGTAAAATCCTCCTCTCTTCACCCTATAACGTAGAAATGTAGAATCAAAAGAGCCGGGAAGCCAAGCCATACGGGATCCCAAGTAATTTACATAAAGGATTGGTAAAAGAATTAAAGCGACATTTAAACATGCTTCTTCTTCTGCATTATTCTTTAGGAGTAATGGTAAAATGATAAAATATTATCTGTCTAGGAATACATCTACATGTTTTTTAATTTATTCACTCCTCACAGTTTACCACGCTCACACTATATTTCACCACCGTCACGCCATCCATCCTCACTTTTCATTAAATGACCATTTTTTTTCTTCAAAAGAAACCCAAAAAACCATTTAGACCATCTGATACACCAAAAGGTTGTAGCACTATAAAATGTAATATATCATATAGGTACATACTATTACAATCTATATAATTGTTTTACAAGCCAGAATATTTCTTGTAAGAACAAGAGTACGAGTAAAGTCCATACTACTCTACTAAAGCGCTATACTAGTCCAACCGCAGAAAAAAATATTTTAATGAAGCAATTTATACACACTGAATATTAATTAAAACGAGGCGAAAAAGAAGTAGAAAATAAGAAAAAACGACGACAACGACAAAAGGGTTTGGCTATGTGGCTTGCTTGGCATTCTAAAAGGTATACATACATCGTTACCCAACTAGAAGAATTTTTTTCATGAAGCTGAGCAAATAGATCGCTTTTTGCGTGTTGTATGTATCGCTATAATACGAAGGTATGTATATCGCCATAATAATGTAGGGATATAATTTATATAGACAACCACAACAACAGCAGAGAACTCAAGTGTTTTCGCCAAGCAGGCCTTTGTGCTTGCTGCTGTTGACTGCTGACTTAATTAAAAATACTACGGCACACAATTTCATACGATAAGGCTTGGTATACCAGTACCACTACCGCCATCATCATCATGATCATGGTCTTGTTTTTAGTCTTGCTTTCCATGAATCATGGTCACAATAAGAGCCCATTCGGGATATAAGTTTTTGAGAAAAAGTAAGAACATGGCTGGAGTTGTTTATTATTGCACTGCTGTCTTGAGGCTGCTTGACTGAGACAAAGTGATAGTTTACTGGAGAGGAGAGAGCCGACGGATGTGTTTTGTGGAGATAAGGGCGGTATATTACGGGAATACGTCCATGACCTCGTGACCCCCAATGTATAATATAGGTAGGTATATAGACTCGGAAGAGACTAGGGTAAGCAATATTGAAGCGGTGGAGAGGAAACCGGCGAATGCCTTCTGGTGATTTCGGAGATACGATGATGCTGGATTCATTAGATAATTTGATAACATTGGGGAAACAAATGTGCTCTCATAGTCGGATGAAAGGGGTAGATATTGGGTTGACTGGCTGGTTAGCTCTGGGCAAGTTTTAAGTATGTCGATGGAAAATGTAGCATATATTTTGTCGGCATAGATTGGCTAGGTAGTTGGAATAAATAATGCAAGTGTGAGAAAGTCAAGAGTTCTATCCAAATTTCACATTCTGGCAAACAAATTTCCTTTGATTTACGGGAGAATATTGCATTGGTAGGTACACATGAATTATGCATAGGAATGGGAATACAAAAGGCAAGTTGCAAATTTTCAATAATATGAAAATGAGACGGGAGGCGTTTGTTAGGCTGGCTGGCTGCGAGAAAAAGATGCGTTGTGTTGTGCGTCTGGTTAAAATATATAGTACATCACTTCTTTACTTTTAGCAGCAACCCACTTTCTTATTTGATCTTCATTTTTGAACTTTGGTTTGTCGAGAGGGGAAAAGAAACATATAAAGCCAATAAATGGGAAATGGGATCATGAGAAAATCCAAAGGAATCTCGGTATGTCTGCCAGTCTGCTGATTGCCTTGAGTCTATGGGATGAACTATTTGATCCGTTGTTGTGAAACCTATAAAATTATTGCGTAATGTCTATTACGAGGTAAATGAGTGTGTACATAGATATTATGAGAAAATACCCGGGGATACATTGTAGCTAATATAAAGGTTTAGTTGATTGGGATTTGGGAATGGAGCCGTTGGTAGGAATGCGAAGGAAGATCTGAGATCTGTTTTGATTGCACAATTATTAGAGAAAATGAAATAATGTGAGACTAAAGACGTAATAATAAATTATGATAAATGAAAAGAAAATCCCGCATAGGCTTCGCTGCAACGATGTTCTATAAGATGTATATTTCACACCTTACTAAATATTTTCTTATGGTATATGGACCAATATTAAATTTAAAATGATTCATTATGAAATTGCAGAGGAGTGATGGATGACGTGTTAAAATGCAATTTAGTAGAAGATTCATTAACCCTGATGATGATGAAGGAGTGCCGCCAAAGATGAAAAGTAGTTCAGCAGTGTAATATGTAGTCATTTACGAGGGATCATTACAAGATTTGGTATCGTATCACATAAGCAAAAAGTGATGAATGGACCGGTACACAAGAAAACTTGAGAGGCAGCCAAAAATTATTGTTAAATTAATCATCAAAATACCTACATTGTTTTTGGTCATGGGTCACAATAATAGATAAACGAAATATGAATCAAGGCTTGGCGCATTAAAAAGGGAGCGACGTTGGTTTAGAGATCAGAAACACTGAAAACTATGCTTCATGGAAGAATTCATGAATATTTACTATAAATATTAATAAAATTAGGGAGGAATTTTCTACTGAAAAGTAATGTAGAATTCTGTAGACAGTCAGGCGTGCCCTTATTTTTTACATTCATGGAAATGAATATTCAATACATCCGTAATAAAATTCGCAATGTTGTTCTTTGCAAAATATTGCTTGCTCAACGCTAAGCAGACAATAAACAGTCTCACTAAAAGGGCATTCTCGTCACTAGCAATAAAACTTCTTGTCTCCTTATTTTGTGCTAGTCACTTTTCACCTTTTCTTTTCTGATCAACTGTTAATCCGACACGATGCACTGTCATCCTAGTCTGGCACAAGGCATCATCTTGCACACTCGCCTGAGCTTTTTGTTTTTTTGGCGTTCCCCAGAGAAAGTCAAGCGTAAAAGTGCTAGAATCGCAAATGACAAGACAATGCACACAGCACTTTCTCAGTTTGTCTCTCTGACTGTATAAGATGAGCTTGTGTGAGCTCCTTACGTAATGGTAATGTGAAGTAATATAATGATTCGAAGAAGTGAAGCCAGTTAGAAAAGAAATAAATTCAGCAGACACAAGAAGTGGGAATAAGCGAATGTGTGAGCAAAAGTCAACTTGAGTTTAAAGGAGCTGGGGAAAAGACGCTGCTGCTGTTGAGGTGCACGACGATAGCGTTGGCGTTGTTAGTGTTCTTTATTACACTATATCGCCATTTCCTCACACCACCACCTCCACTGCTCTGTTTAGTAATTTAATGTATGTGCCCCATCAGCAGCTGTCAAGAAGGCTTGAACATGTTTCCCCTCTAATGAATGTTAGTCCGTTAAGTATTTTTTTGGAAAAAGTATTATTCTCCCGGCTGGTTTGGAATTTGGTGCGGTGCAATGACAGCGGCTGGCGCCTTTTGCTACGTTCGTCCTCATTTCTCCACCATCGCCGCACCACCTCCTCTGCAATTTTCTCTTGCCCCTCCTTACATACATTCCAAAAGTTTTTGTTTTCTC
This sequence comes from Coecobrya sp. COE2, assembly GCA_027743765.1. Taxonomy (NCBI): domain Eukaryota; kingdom Metazoa; phylum Arthropoda; class Collembola; order Entomobryomorpha; family Entomobryidae; genus Coecobrya; species Coecobrya sp. COE2. Next base: position 175 of record JAHZMV010002430.1, on the reverse strand, counting down.
GGAAGAAAATTACACAAGCTAAAATATATACAGGCGAGTTTTTTTTGTTGATGAAAGTGTTGATATGATGGGATATGGTAGATATATAATATGAAGCGAAACTGTGCTGTTGTGCTGTCTTGTCATGAGTTTTGAACGGTGAAAGTTGGTTGACAAGCCCGTGTCAGCGGAAGTC
>JAHZMV010002429.1:0-10352 GCA_027743765.1 Coecobrya sp. COE2 | reverse complement strand
CGTAGATTTTCTTCTGGAAAGACCTGTGCCTCTGCTCGGCTTCTTTTTTGGTTATCCTTGAACTGATCTAACCAAGCTTTTATAAATATATTCTCACATGCAAGGAGTTGTATGGTTTTGTGGTATGAGAGATGAATGGAAGGAGAGAGAGAACAGAAGAAGAAGAAGAATGGAAGGAATTTTGACTGCTACTATTTTTCTTTTTTTGTGTGATCTTCTCCTTCTTCTTTCTCCATTATTTTTTTTTCTCTCTTGTGGATATGTGTGGAGCTTTGTACGATGTGAAAATTTTCATTGATTCCATATCGTACACCACCCATTTCCACTTAAAACGTGAAGGCAGCTTAAACTACTGTAGGAGAGTTTAAAAAAAGATGTATAATTTTTGGAACCAAAATAGCTCCCATATTACATGCTCATAGCCTGTATTTTTTTCTTCTTAATCCTGATAATAATCATGCTACTCCCTCTCCTACTTTCATTCCTGGATGCTGAAGCTATGACTTGACTAGAATGCACACATTTTTTGTACAAAAAAAAAGTAAAGAAAAAGGATAGAGAAAATTTAAGAGTGAAACGTGTTCCATTCCGTACATGTATCTTGTAGAATTGCCATTACCACCACTCAAAATACTATAGTGCGACTTGTTGGAAAACTTTTACTTTTTGTTTGTATGTGCGTTGCATAAAATTACGGGATTACAAGGAGAAAAGAACTGGTAGAAGATGAGGATGGCTTATAAAAAACTGGTACAAATAGCCAAATTCTCTTCTTCAGCAGAGTTTACTATAACTATCCACTATCCCATTCAACTATATCGATTCTTTTTTAAGCCTTTCCATTTTTCATGGGTTTAAGGTGGCACCCTTTCACTTTTCATGAACCATTCTTTTAATTTTATAGAGAGAAAATCAGAAAGCTTTGCACACTCACTTGACATTTTTTTCTTGTGGTGATGGCGGTGTTGGCAAAAGCTTGTGTGTTTTGTGCTGACTTGAAACAAAGAAGATCTTTCAGCTTTGTCATCTCATCATCCCAACCACCACCGTCATCCTCATCATCAGAGAGTAGTGCAGTGGCAATGGTGTCTTCTTTTTTTATACGTGCGTCGTGATGACTGGCTGTTGATGAAGATGACGATAGATAGAATTGAAAAGGATCTTCTGTCTCTTTTTCTGGCTTTTATACTTTTTGTCAACACTTTTTTTTTCCTTTTCCACTTTCAACCTGCCTGCCTTACACTTGCTCATTATTAGCTCTTCTCTCTCTCTCTTTGTCACACTGTCAAATATTCTACTAGAAGGCCCTCACCGCTACATATAAGACAGACAAGCAGGATGTGAATAATAGGTGGGTAAAGAGACAATAAAAAAACTTGTGGGGAAATTTCCACTCTTCTTCTTCCTTTATTTTCTATTAAGCCAAATCACACAAAAGAAAAGTGAAAGAGGAACGACGGAGGACGGAGCACAACACAAGTAAGTTTTTTAAAGGGGGAAAAACTTCTTTTTTTGTTTACTAGCAAGCTTGTTTTCTGTGTAATTTTGAGGAAAATGGGAGAGCAGGGAAATTATTATTTTTTTCTGGAAAAAGAAGAACAAAACGCTGAGCGCTGAAGAGGGAATAAAAAAAGATGGAAGAAGAATACACACCCAACCTCTTTTCTTTTAAAAAACATAATTCGCTATTTCCCTTCTAATATCGTTTTGAATTTCTTCTCGGCTTCATTTTTGCCAAGATGAGAAGAAAGTACGGAGAATTTTTCTTAAGTATACAATATTTCGTCTAAAGACTTGTGTGAGTACTGCTTTTTAATACTTGATTCCAAGCTCGTTTTTAAATGGAGGATCTTGAGCACTGGAGTAGAGATTAATTCGAGGAGAGAGATGCAAGGAAAAAAAATGTACACAGAGAGAAAGTCTAGACTACTTACAACCGACCGGAGAAAGAGAGAGATTCAAGTGGATAAAACAACTGGCTATGAAGATGCGTATGGAGTATTATGAATTGTATGAAGTAAGTGTTTGGATTTTTACATTCCACTCTGCTTCTTTCCCTTTTTTCTCTCTGATAGGCTGCTTGCTTTATTTCTAGAAAGCAAAAAAGTGTCTATGAATAAAAATAAGCATACATTGTGAGGCTCTGCCTGGTTCTGGGTATAGTTTTTATTGTAATCGCAACAGGAAAAAATATCCATGAACAAAAACACTACTTACAACACAACTTACTGCCTGGCTGGTTGCCTATATAGCAGTTTAGATATTATTTTTTTCAGAGAAAGGCGCAAAGAACTTTTCCTGGAACAGGGACAACAATGAAATGGTGGTAGAGAGGAAAAGAAGAAGAAAGGAAATCTTAAATATATTTTTTATATTCATAACAGTGAAGCGTGTGTGTGTGTGGCAGAGTGTGTATATCTACTCGTGTGTATGAAGTTTAACATATTTTTTTCTCTGTGTATTTTCTTGCGCTTTTGCTCCGGAGAAAGAAGAAAAAAAGCGGATGTTTAGCTGAGTGAATCGTGTGAATATTTTTACGGGCTTCTGGCAAGTTTTTGATGACTCAGTTTTCACTTTTTATGCACATATTTTTCAGGATAATAAGAAGGAGAAAAATGAAAATGTCATATCTTGATTTCAGGGGGACTCTGGGGTAATTTAACTAATTCCTCGTTAGAATGTTTTGTACGTTTAAATCACAAAATTACTTTTTGAGTACAGTAAACTTTTTAATTGCTGTTTATTGTGCTTGACGTTGATATTTTTTATAAAGCAATGAGCAAACTACTTTTTATTACGATATACAAATCACTTTCAAATTCTGTGACATAAACAGCACGTGAGAATTATGTACGTAACTTTTTCATTCCATTTTGTTCTAGGAACAGCAAAGTCCTATTGACTGCGTCTTTCTCGCTTCCGCTCTTTTATGTAAGTAAGCCCTCTGGAATCTGACTTGAAATAAAACTAAAAAGGAAACTATTATATAAAACAGTGCATCATTTTATGCCATGCCAATCCTATCAATCCCATTCCACTCACTCAGCCCATTCCTGTTATCAATATCAACCCAGCTAGCAGCCTCCTCAACTCAACAAGACTCGAAAGACCCGAATTTCTCTTCGATAGACAGGCAAGCCAAAAGAATAAAAGAAAAGAGACTACTTGACTCTGTCATTTCAACTCTCTTTCTTCTACTCCACTGTAAATGCTAAAGGTTCTCCATCTTATGACTCCTTCTCCTCAGGAGAATGGGTATTGAAGCAAGCAGCAGCACAAGTGTTCACCAAAATTCCAGACAGCCAACAAACCAAAATAAGAAATAGGATTGTCTGTCAGTGAATTGTACTATTTATTACATGATTTTGTTTACCATTCTATATCTAATGTATATACTACTACTACCAACATCATCATTCGAATTCGGTTTATTTCTATCATCACAAGAATTGGTTTTTATACATATATGCAACCATGTAAGATATCCGTTTATATAAATAAGGTTGTCATAATAGAAATAAAAAAGGGTACGTAAAATACATACCCGTCCAGATTATAACGGCATTCGACATTGAACCTTGAACAAGATAAAAAGAAAGAAGAGGATGAAAAGATTTTTTCTACGATAGCTTTCAACTTTACTACTATTTTCGTTAGCAGGGGAACTGGATAAAGTAATCTATGAACAAAGTCACAGACAAACTTGAGCTTTGCTGTGCTTCTCAGCAGCAGTGCAATGGTGTGTGCTTTTCAACAAAAGCGATCACGGTGGAAAAGAGTGACCCTTGCTAGGTTTTTTGTATCCGATCATCCATAATCCATCTGTGATCTTTTTTTTTCTAAAAGAGGAGAAGTCTTCCGTACAGTTAAAGTTGTCTCGTTTTTATTGTACTGGACTGCTTCTTCTTCCCCTTGATGGCATTTTCTCATGAATTTTTTTTTCTCTTTGATGGTCTGACGTGTTGGCTGAAATACTGACCCTTCTCACAAATAATCATGGTGTGGTGAGATGGTAGTAGCAAATGTAAGCATCAATGAGCTGAGAATAAGATAAGTGGTTGGCTATATTGTGGGCTTGGGATTGCATTCTTGAGTGGATTGTGAACAAAAGCGGAAGAGAGATGAAGAAGAAGGAGAAGTTTAAGTACAACATGCTCCTTCAATAATAATCATGATGATGATGATATGACATTCAGTTTAGTGGCGGAGTGGAGGAGAGGGAGAGAAAAGAAAACGATTACGAAATGGGAAGAAAGAGAGAGAGATGGTGACGGTGGTGGTGGAGAGATTACATTATTGTGAGAAATGGGAATATAGGAAAGAAATAAAGTGGGAGAAGAGGAATGTATGGGGAAGCAATCCAATCTTTTTCGATAATAATATGGGGCTGTTCATTATGATATGTGGAGTTTGGAAGTAAAAAGAATTTACGATAGTATTGGTATGTCATTGTTAAGAATTCTATAGAAAAAAAATGTATTTAGGTATTACGGGTGGATAGCCCCATGTGTTGAGTTTTGTAATAAATAAAGTGACATTTCATTTTGTGTGGCATTTTTGCTGGCCTTCTAACCAACTATGTTTATATAAGTCCATTTTGAATGGAAAGTGGAATGATTGCTGATGTAATAACGCCTCCCAGATGAATGGAATCTTTACGTGGAATGCGCACAATTCTTTGGCTCATTCAGGAAAAAATAAGATTGTAGAGTGGACTGTACAAAATTGCGTACCATTTTTCTAAATTTCACGGTGGTGGTGTTAGTTCGTTACGCCAACCTACTGCATTCACTATTACGTAAGATGTCTTAAGAGTAAGTCGTTATACATCAGGTGTAATCGTAACCCCAAAGTTTATAACAATTTCCCCCAGGAAAGTAAAAGTTAGATAGACATATCACATGAACTCTCCAATCTAAATTTCACGGTGGTGGTGTTAGTTCGTTACGCCAACCTACTGCATTCACTATTACTATTACGTAAGGCGTCTTAAGAGTAAGTCGTTATACATCAGGTGTAATCGTAACCCCAAAGTTTATAACAATTTCCCCCAGGAAAGTAAAAGTTAGATAGACATATCACATGAACTCTCGAAACAGTTCTCCAACCAACAATACATCCTTATTGTTGGTGCAACTAGAGATGCACTTTCTGAGATGCAGTTTGCTGTTAAGTACATCATCGTCATTTTGTTTTTTTGCTTATCCCTTCGTTTTTCTTATATCCTTTCTTAAAAGAAGAATTGGTTTTGTTGCTACTTGCTGCTTTGCTTTTGATCATGTTTCATAATGACCATGATCATCAAGCCAGATGAGATTTTTTTCTTGATGGTGGTAGCGGTGGCGGTGTGGCAGTAATAGAGACCACCTGCACCCACCCATATACAAAAATAATAATATACCTACTTCCTCTTAACCCTCCTTCTCTAATTCTCCAGCAATCTCTCCATTATTTTATATCCCTGCCACTCTGGGAAAAATAACACATGAGAACTCTGAGAGTTTCTGGGAGAGCTAATGGAGCTGAACAAAAATATGCGTCTCTCTCTCTCTCTATTTATTGTATGCAGCTATTCGTATTATTATTATCATTATTAGTGTAGCAGCAGTGACAACAATGCAAACACATGCTACACCTCCAACACCACTTGCAACCAAGTGTTGTCCTCGTCGTCATCAGACAAAAAACGATTCAAGTGAACAAGTCGGCTTACTCTAAACCCATGTCGCCTCTTGATTATCTTGAGAGAGAGAGAGTTTTAGCTAGTTAAACGCTTTGCCCGTTGGACATTTTTATTTTTTCTGTGCTACCACCACCGCCTATATAAGATGATTGTGTCTTACAATGTGAGCCGAGAGTTTGTCCAAGTTGTGAATAGAGTTGCATGATGAGAAAAACTTTTCCGTGCACCATGCCAAAACAATATCATCAAATGAAATGGCGAAGGGGAAAGTAGAGAAGTAAGCGAAAGGAGAGAGAGAGAGGGGAACGGGAAAAGGATATTTTTTATTTCTCCTCAAGATTTGTATCCTCTGCTCCTGATGTATTATTCATTAAGGAAAGTAGCAAAAGAGCAAGCTGAAAGTTGGCTTGGGCAAAAGAGGTTTTTGAGACGGAGACACACATCAGCACAATGTGTTTGTATGTACGTATATACACACACACGTGTCTCGGCTAAATTGCTTAAAATGTTTACACAATAATTTCAGTCAATTACGAACGGAGATAAGGAAAATAATCACATATTCAATAGCATAGCAGTAGTGGGAGCAGGATAAAAACGGAGATAGAAATTAGATTGATATGGAGAGTAGGTTTAAGTTTGTAAGTATTTTTCTCTTGCCTTTTCCCCACGACCAACGTCACACATGTTTATTTTATTATTATGCAGGCACGCATCAGCACGCTTACTCCTGCTTGCATGCACAAACCAACAAGAAAAGAAAATAAGGTTTAGTTTGTGAAAAGAGAAAATACGATCAGGACGATCTGATCAAGTATTCATGCATGCAGGGAAAAGTGCACGCACCCTCATTCATCATTCATTCATGCATAAAATGTTACTTTTTTGGGAGGAGGTAGAAGGAATAAGAAGGAATAATATAAAAAATCGTAACATATGCTCAAGACAGACAGACCGTTAGAAGAGAAAAAGATACTTAAGAAAGGTAAGGTTGCATTATGTAATGGAGGAACATATTAAGCGGAGAGAAGGGAGAAAGGAAAAAAATGGTGCTCTTTGTATTCCATTCAACAAGCTTTTCACTTCCTTTTTTTCTTCTTTTCTTCTTTGGCTTTTCTNCAAGACAGACAGACCGTTAGGAAGAGAAAAAGATACTTAAGAAAGGTAAGGTTGCATTATGTAATGGAGGAACATATTAAGCGGAGAGAAGGGAGAAAGGAAAAAAATGGTGCTCTTTGTATTCCATTCAACAAGCTTTTCACTTCCTTTTTTTCTTCTTTTCTTCTTTGGCTTTTCTTGGAAGGACAGAGAGAGGCAACCTGGCAAACTGTAAGACTCTTTTGCTTGCTTGCTTTGGTGCTTCTTGGAAGAAATAAAAACTTGTGGAAAACGGAAATGAATTGGTGAGGTGAGCTGGTGGTTGGTTTTCAGTGGTTTGGGTATTAGTATTTGGGTAGTTTCTGGAGAGACGAGACAAGGTGGTATGGTCTCTTGTGTGTGCGTGCATATTTTCGTGATGGGATGATAATGATGATTGTGGTAAAGGTAAGGAAGGGATTCTTCTTCCAAGTGCATTCAATGTTAAAAAGCTGGGCAAAGAGAAAAAGGTGAAGTACGGCTCTTGAAATATAAATTTTTTGGATGGTTGTTTTCAAGGACGGTAGGTAGTCATTTAATTTAAATCTAAATTTTTCCTCTCTGTATTCATGAACGGAATGAAGTTGTGTTCCGACTTTTAAAACTGCCCTGCTTTTACTTCAAACCCACCACGCGAATTTCTCCACCACACAAGTATGTAATATTCAGGTATTTCATGTTTTTCTTCCTAGAAATTATTTTTTTCTCATGGCCAAGGTTATGCCATAACCGTTTTTCTCAGAAATGAAAGGTAAAACAAGGAGAAACTATAAAGCAAAACGAAATGGAGACACGTGCTTGCATGAGTAGCTCTTTTAATATTTTTCGTTGATCAATGCATTTCTATTCAGAGTGAGTGCCACTGCCACTACCGAACAGTTATGATATTTTGGCTGTGACTGAATCCATTTTTCTCTTGTTATTTTTCTTACATAATGTGGTGTTTTATTATGGAAGATGAGGATGACTACTGTATAGAAAAAGCTTTTTGTGGGAAGAAAGCGGAAATGGCCATGAAATAAAACCTACTCACGACAAACAGCACACGAGAACATCATCGTGTCATGGTGCCACGTACTAACAAGACGTTATATATTGCGTGCTGGTGTAATGACAGTCGTGCTGGGCGAAAAATATATTTTATTGATATTATTCACACCGTCCGTTTGTCCGAAGGACCATTCAAAGTAATACAGAAACTATAAACTTAATTAATTACAACATTTTAATTAACTACATCAGTTAAGGTATTCCTATCTTTTCATCTTTGCACGAAGCCTTTCTTTGCATTATCCCGGGATCTAAACGAAATTCGAAGGGTCTCAAATCTTCCATCTTTTACATTATTTTCACGGTCAGATTTAGTCAGCAAATTCAGATTTGAAGGAGGATTGCTTGCGGACAAACCACTTTGTTCATAAATGTTAACTATATCGGCAAGTGTAAGACTAACTTGATCATTAGTGTGTAAAATGGTCCTTTCCCCCATAATTGATAATTTATTCTGAATCCCATCTATTCGAAGCAGTGTTTTTGAGCCATTTACCGTGAAGGTGTTGCCATTTCCATAAACAGTAATGTGGTGTCCTTGGCCATTGATATGAATTGTGGAATTATTAACCTCAATTATACAGTCTAGAGGCAATGGACCTATAATCTTAATCTATTTAATAGTCAAGCTAATTGTAATGAAATGAACAATGTTGTTTGGATAATTGATTTGATCGTATAATTTATTTTAATCAGGATTACGGTTTCTGGCGGAATATATCGCACGTTAAAACGGGTAACTTCCTCGCTACATTGTTGCCTTTGAAGAAGCCAGCATTTATCTTCCTGTGAGTAGTTTGCCCCCATGATTTAATACTTTATCCGAAAACTTACTACTGTCCCGGGGGCATAATTTACCAAAACAAGTTCACGAGAAGAGTTACCACACGAGATTTGGAAAGTTGGGCAGAAGCATTTCCTTGGAATTTCCACAAAATTCCGTTTATCAACGGCTAATTATTATCAATCTGACGCTGGTGTAAGGTGGATGGTGGTGGTAACAAGATAAATTTAAGTATTTTTTTCACACACGTGAAGCACATAGTGCGTGGCACGTGTGAGAGAGAACCCATAAACATAAAAATGACACGTTTCACTCAACCTCATATCCTCATTCTCGCATCCAGAATAAGAATGAGTAAATTACATTTTAAAAGAAAATTACTCAAAGAAGACACAGACACACACAAGGAGTCTTTTTAGCGTCCCACAGTCTACTTCCTTTTACACACATAAACCAGCAGTAAAACCAGGGAAAACATTGATTTTCTCGTTTCCGGCCACACGAAACAACATTAAAAAGAGTACCTTTCCTTCTTCTTCTTCTTCTGGCGGCGGTGAAATGTTTTAGACCTGGAAAATAAACTTGCCAGTAAAAAGAAAAGCCAAGAAAGAGCACACACATACAAACAACTCATCTTATTTTAGTTAAGGAAGTTACCTAAAAACGTGATTGCGTAAAAGCGTGGGCGCTCCACCAAACCAACCTTATATAAAAACATATTATGCGTTCACTGGGTACAAAGATACACAGTTATGAAACAGGAAGGAAGACAGAGTTTGCTTCTTCTTCTTCTTGGCAGACAATTTTGACTTGACTGAAAAGGACTATATATAACACACAAGCATATTATAGACTTTCCTTCAACGGTTATTTTTTGGTTACTTAACCGACATCACACACAGACACAAGAGAGAAGAAGAGAGACTTGAATCAGTCAGCCAAGCTCTCTTAAAGAAAAAAAAATGAATGAAAGCTTTCATTTTCAAGATGATGGTCGTGATGTGATGATGATATGATCGTTTACTAGGTGTGGCTTGGCTTTTTCCCCAGTTCACTCTTCTTGACTTGTAGTCTGCTATGTGTGTGTAGTACATCATAAAAAAACAAGAATATTTCCCACAACCACCACCACCCCCACAATTTCCTTTTTTAAGCAGAGGATTTTAACTAACGTATATATAGAGAGAAAGATAGGTGCTCATCATGTTCCATCATCATTTTCTTCTTGGTGGAGTAGCCTTTAAAATGCCACATCAAAAATATACTACTACTACTACTATCCATCCACTCTCTTCACTCATCTCTTTCTAACTTGAGAATGGAGAGCCTAGAAGCAACTCTAGTAAACGCACTTGAGTCAAAGTCAAACAAGCTGTTCTTCTTGAAAATCTCTCTCTCTGATCATCTCTCCCACGACCAGTGTTCCATTCTGAAATGACAAGGTTTTAAAAATAACCACAGTAAAAAAGGAATAGAAACGAACATGTGTGGAAAAAAAAGTTTTATAGCAGCTTTTTTTTCAAGTTTAAAATAAAGTTGTGTACTCCACAAAAGCACGTGCCTTAGAGGTGTACCACCACCACCTCCACCACTCTACCGTCATCATCTCAGGTTTTTATATAAGAGCTAAAAAAGAAGCACTTGAGACCTCAATATTTCATCAGGAAAGGTAGCACGTAGGGTTTTGTACACAGGGAC
>JAHZMV010002428.1:0-20407 GCA_027743765.1 Coecobrya sp. COE2 | reverse complement strand
AAAATATGAAATTTGTTTTTTGCAGATATAAATATTCCAACCTAGTAAACCGGTAGAGAAGAGAATGATATGCATCAGTACACAATACAGAAAAAAATAACAATGATAAGAGGATTATATGGAGACATTAAAGAAAGACATGAAGATAACAAAGCCAAAACCACCTAGTCACATACCAAGGTAGTTTATATATCACTGCCGGTGTAATAACAGATTGCTTTCCTCACAACAACAAAATGAAATGATATTTTTGTCTGGAGACCTGCTAGTCAATGTCATTCACTGTCTGTCAGGCTTGTACTTTCTTATTTGCACAAAAATCCAATTATAAAAATATGTCTTTGTCCAAAATTATGATTTCAGGTGCTTATCCAACTTACATGATATATTATTACCTATAAATATATACTACCATCCAATAGATGTATATATGCATACAATAAATAATTAATGTTATCCCAGAAAAAATCAAAATATTTATTACCGTGCCTTTCCATTTTCATTTATCGCATTTCATAGACCAATGAAACTGGATAATTGGGGGAATGAATGTTATGAAAATGAAACACTTGTTGACGACAGCACTTCATCATTTTTGACAAAAAAAGGGAAATTTTATGGTAAATATTACAACAGATTCAACTTACATTCTACCTAGATTTATCTTAAAATGCTTCAACATTAACCCCGTGAGACCATGAAAACACTTGACACGTAAATATACACATACACCTTCGTTAGAAATACTAGTCTATTCGCCATTTCTCCGCTTCCAAACACTTAAAATAATCAATCTTGGTAATATCCTAAAAATAATTGGAAGCTTGGCTTGCAGCAGAAAAAAGCTTAAAATATATTCTTACTCTACTTAGATAACGAGAGAAATTACTAAATTGGAACTTTGAACTTTTTTGTCTTTAGCGGATACCACATCACTTTGTTCGTAGTTCCTAGCAAAAAAGGCTCCAAAGCGAAAACCACCGTTTAATTTTGGACATGACAAAGGCAATTATGCCGGAACGGACGGAACTGACAGAGAAGATGTGGTCAAGCGATATAGGTATATATGTGATATTAAACCATGTCGGATTTTTCTGACTCATTCATGAATAAGTGCAAACAAGTTCTTTTATGCTTGCGGCTAGAAAAAAACTCGTGGAAAGAAGCTCACTTTCATTCATGTTTGCAGAATGCAGCAGCAGCAGTACAAGGTTCTATTAATGCGCATTATGTGGCTACTAAATAAGGAGATTAATATTTTTCCACTACCTATCTCTCCGTCCTGTCCTTCAAACCAGTTAAAACAAAACTTTTTTCTGTGGAAGAAATAAAAATGTTAAATAGTTTATCCTGCCACTATTTACCTCTCAACTAACCGCTACCACAACCTATAAAAATTGTGGCTTTCATCCTCCCACACATATTCCAGCCATCTCTCTCTCTCTCTTGCGGCTTACTTTTTTTTTATTCAATCAGGATCCATGGTTCAATATATTTTTTAAACGCTTCATGGCCGAAATAATTTCGGCGAAGCTTTTATCAGAAGAAGTGGATTTTATTAAAGAAAAAAGCTGATAAGAAGTAATTGAACGAAATATGTCAGTATAACACGTTACCTTGTAATCTTCCAAGCAATTTTCCTTTGTTGTCTCACATTGCACCTGAATTACCATACACGGATTTACGCCTGTTTTACATGCACAGTTAAAAGTATTTCTGATTAGATTCACAAGATTCAACGGCTTTCTTTTATCGTTCCCGTTTCCTGTTATATGCGTGCGTGTTCACACAAGATCACTTCACGACAGAGAGTCCAACGCAGAACTGGCGTTGGAATTGGAAACAGAGCCCGGATAAAAGCAAGCAGCGAGCAGAAGGGAAACTCTGGCTGGCTGAGTGAATGAAAGGAAGCAGAAGAGAAAGATGTACGTTAAAAACGACTACAAAGTTAGTTAGTATAGCGGATATAAAAGGGAAGAATTGGAGGATGCCGTTGCGTTACAATTTTTTTTCTTCTCTCTTCTTTCCCCCTCTATAACCGTACATTCTTTCCGTTTCTTATTATCATCATCATGTAATGTAATGTGTAATAATAAGCTGTATATAGGCTACTAGTTACGATCTTCTGGAACTGGCAGGGAAATTCGTAAAAAAAGCCAGCTTTTATTTTTGCATACGACGACATGCGACATATTACAGTCATTCACATTCAATAACATTTTCTTTGTTTAATTTTGTAGGATCTACATATTTACAAGCTTTACTCAAGTACTGAAAGACTTGGCATTACAATTGTTTTTCCCCTCTGCAAAATGTCAGGGAAAAGGCTCTAAAAGAGGAAATAAAGGAAAGCTGTTGTTGTTCTTTGAAGGGAACCTAGTTTATTTACATAATGAAAGAAAATGAAACTCTTTCTCTCTCTCTCTTGATGTTATTGACTGTGTCATGTGCACAATTCAGAGTAATTGTGTAAAAATGTAGTCGCTTAAAATGACGCTATAAAAAGAATTTATGTGATTAATCAAAAAATATAAAAAAAGTTAAAGTTGGATTTTTTGTTGATGATGCGGAGAGAGAGAGTGAGAGAGCGAGAATGGGGGAAAATGATAAATAGCAAGAGAAAAAAATGGAAGAGAAAATGAAATGAGATTTTAACACATTTTCTGTTGACTATGCACACAAATAATAAAAAAAGGACCTGAATCTTATTTTTCTCTGTGTATTCCATTTCATACGTGGAATGAATTATTTACTTGATTCTTCATACAAACAAGCCCAAAGCGGGGTGAAGGCGAATAAGGTAACACATTCTAATAATATTTCCAACATAAAACTAACTAGGAAAAACGTAGAGGTGAATCATAGTAAATTTTTGATATAGGACATTGGATGGCGATGTTGTTAATCAGGTACATATAACGTCATCCATGTCAGAAGAATTGAGCTTTTGGGAAAGATGAGTGATGATGCGGCTTTACTTTGATGAGATTGGGTTTCGCTGGATCGATTAGTGGAAGATTTGCTCTCTAACCAAATTATGAGGAATGCGATGAAGATAACCATATTATCCAATGCCACATCCCAGACTATACATAGTAAACACAATAATTAATACTTTTGGTCCAGATCACATAAATCTATAAGTAGTTCTATAGCTGCTTCTTATGTACACAACGAACATTTATACTTTCTATCAGCGCCCCAATTATGATCAGGTATTGACGACGATATCGGTCATCTAATTTATAGATGTAGAGTTTGAGTTATCTCCCATGATAAGCCTCTATCAAGCTAAAGAAGTCAACTTCCGACTCATGCAAAACAGAGTGATGTGAAATACATCACTCTGTTTTGAACATCCGTGAAATATGAGTGATGAAGCGCTTTGCTTTGATGAGATTGGGTTTCGCTGCTTCGTTTGGTGCTTATGTTTATGCCTTTTTTTCTAGTTTATAATTTTCTTCCATGTATGATCATTTCTGCATGGATCTTCTTTCTTGGAAGAATTATATGGAAAGTGACCGCTTAAAAAAAGCATCTCCAATTACTTACTCCACTTCATGATACATACTTTATTATTATCACAGCTTTAATAACATCTTTGCTTCTTTTACAACACTTTTTCAAAATTTGAACACTATATTTCCTAATTAATCATCAATTTAATACCATCATAATAATATCTGGTATTTTTACATGCTACTAATACTTACACACAAAGATTATAGGTATTACTTAAGTAGAGATATTTTGTTTGAACAACAAAAGGTATTTTGTGGTGAATAATTTGATTTTCTATCAAAATTACGTTCTGTTTACTAAAAAAATTGTGTGTAAGCGAACTACACTATAATTTTTACTACATGCGTAGTAAGTACAGATAAATACTTTTACTTTCACACATAAGACATTCAAGTAAATTGCCTTCGTTTTCAAAATAGAACACTCATGCACTGACTTTTATATTGGTTATTTTTAACTATAATTATTACTTTGTGATTTATCATTAAACATGTTTTCCCTATACTAATCTGCGGTGGTACTACAATAAAATATTACTCGCGTACAAAAATGTTTATTCTTTACCGTTTATTGTTGCGTAATTAGGTAAATAGTTTATATACTGCACAAAACACTTCTCCATCCATGTCTGGTTAACATTTCAACTAATTTTACTGACTAATATAAATCCTTCTCTCTCTCACTCGCTATAATCTGACTGACTATTATTTTTTATGCATGGTTCATGATAATCACGGTTTAATGTATTTTTTTGTCTTTTCTGTTATATTTTTGGTTGACTTTATCTTATTCATCACTTCCCGAGTTGGGATTCTCCTTTTGCGAATGTCGCAACTCTTCATAGAGAACTTTTGCGTAGTTGACCTGTTGAACGACTCTCTTAGCCACCTGCTCGCTTTCGCACACCACTTGTGGTCTAATACATTGTCCAGCGGCAGCTTGCCCGTCCCGAACTTGACTAACGAATTCAATGTAAGGACTGTTCTCGTAGCCGCGTTCATTCAGTTCTGCAATACGGCACTCCATAAGGTCACTAAAGAGAAAAGGAATATTAGAATTTCTATTTCTAAGTTTTAATTTTTATTCAGTTTTTAATTGAGTTTAAAAATCTCCTCACCTTAGAGGTATACGCAAAAGCTGGGTGTAGTTTTTGCCTGGTCTGAATACAGTAACAGCTTCTGACGCTATCATAATCCTAAAATCTTGATTTACCCCGCTTTTTAATATCTCGTAGCCGATATACAACTCCTTGTAATTCCTATCGTTTAGTTCATACAACAGTTCTTGACCTCTTGCAGTCGCTTCTGAGTAAGGCGGTAGTAAACCTCCGTTCCCAATTACAACTCGAGTCGGTCGCACCCGAAGCGGCATCATTCTGGAAGATGACTGGGAAGAATCTCGGATTGCATACGCTGCTCCAGCAGCAAGATCCAAAACACCTACCGCAGGCTTAGTCACTGTTCCAATGATACCTTTCCCAATTCCACTGATTAATCCCTACAGAATGATTAAAACAGTTCAGTCAAAATACATTTCAACATTAAAACAGTAATCATTTAGAAAATTCTGTTTTTCAAATGCCCTTACCGACATGCCGTCGTTGGTCAACCCTTCGTAACTTTGCGTGGCGATGCTCGTAATGCCTCCAATAAATCCATGTCCGAATCCCTTGAGACCGGCATACAAATGTTCTGCCGAATTCCCCGAGTGGTCCTCCTTAATTCTTCTTCTTTCCTCTTCGTGCTTATCGTCCAAAATTGTCCTTCCTCCCAATACCTCTCCTAATCTTACCAGCGTTATCCCAAGTCTACGCTTCACCACAGCTAAATCGGGTGGAAGCTTACTTGACGTTAGAACGCTGAGTCTGACTTGGTTCAGAAGAATTTTCATCATTCCAAAGTAAAATCTTTTTGCAGTTAAGCTTGCCGTATTTGTGAATGCCTTTTGAACTTCAAAATCGGATTCCTTGAGACCGTCAAAAGACTGAGTGTTTTGACCAAAACCCATCCAATTGCAGAATTTTAACAGTAATCTTTCTTCAAGGACAACATTCAGGGGTTTCACTTCCATTTCCCAGTACTTGAAAACGTGCGCGTTCAACTTGCTTTTCATTGACTCCCACGAAAGACGCATTGCAGGTGGGGGTTCGTATGCTGAGAGATCCTCCACTGTTTCAAAACGTTCTGAAGCCGGGACGTACACCACTGCTGACTTTTCTGACTCATTCAGTTGGTTATCAATTTGTAAATTTTCTACGGAGGCTTTCACAATTTGAGATTCTTTCGACTCTGTCCACTCCACCATCATTCCACTCAGTTTACAGTAGACTAGCTCCTCCCGCGGATTGCAAGAAACGACACTCAGCCCCAGTCCATCTTTCAGTTCCACCTTCACTTTAAACTTTGGTGCGGTGTTACAATTACTTGCTTCAAAAGTATGACGGAACAGATGGATTCGAGGTGGTATCACGTCGTCACATATTCTAACAACTCGAGTTGGTCCGTCAGTTAGTACCTCCAAAGTCAATTTCCCGCTGCCACCCCGAAGCTTTTGACGTGACACGGCTTGTTCCGCGTGAATACCGGAAGCTGTTCGGATGTAACAAACTGGTTGCGGTGGACCCAACACTACGTCACTCCATAACTTCCAGGAAGCTCCGTTAGCTTCTTGGGACTCGGCTTCATAGTTAACGCCGCCAAGGCCAAAGCCATCCTTGGCTTGGACGTACATGTTGGCGTACATGCTTAGTTTGAGACGACCATCGTTTGTAAATTCCCAGTGTTGTGTGGACGCTCTCCTCTTTTCGGGTCGACGAAGAGTCAAAGCTACACATTGACTTGGTTGAGGTGCAGAGCCAGCAATATCAAGAACCCATTTTGCAGCTCCAGGTTCACTTTGTTTAGTGGGTTCGCCCATTGGACGGGAACCTTCGTGTTCAATAAGGCCGTCAGCGTTCACTCGCCAGAGCTGAGATCTGGAATAATATATCAGCATTGTAATTAGCAAAGAACCTTTATATGTGTGTATTTCATAACATTTTAAAATCCAAAATACTTACAATTTTCCTGGCTCCTTCTTTGTCAATGCAACTTTGGTCGTCCCAGGCGCTACTTCCAATACCAAATTCAGTGACTCCATTCCCAACTTAACGATAACATTTCCATCCTCCTCAGGAGGAAAAGTGGCTGAGAGAGCGATATATGAAAAGTTTTCATACGAAATCAAACTTGCAGATCCCAACACGTCCATGTTCACGATAACCGATTGTCCACCAGGTGCTTCTAAAGTTAAATGAGGGGGTTGGGTGGGTTCATCCAACGCATAAGCCAACGATGATTCAGCTTTAGCAGTCAATTTTAATCTTTCCTCTCCCACACAAGCTTGATGGAATGTCACCGGGACAAAAGCCAAATTGTCAATGCGAAACGGTGGCGGCATTTGTTCTGTGCCATTGAGAATGATAAAGTATGTAGAGCCTTGAATCACAATTTCCACTCGTAAAAAGGTAGAATTTCCGTCTCTATCCCGAACATTGACATGAAAAGAGTCCACATTATCAATGGGAAATCCACCAGACCATAATCCATTGTCAATGTCAACCAGTTTGATACAGAGTAACTGATCCCTGTCCAGTCTTGGCCAATGAAACGGTAAATTACAATCTGGGGTCAATGTCAAATGAGTTGCTTGAGCGGCCGCGTCATAGAAGCTTGTTGCATGGACTCTCTGACTAATTTGAACTTTTCTTGGTGATCTGTTGTCCACAACAAAACGAGGTGAGATGATTACCAACTTTGTATCTCTGTACCGTCCACTTCCGCTTTTCACTTCAACTCCAACCATGTACACGGATTCGGGTCGGTTATTGCTATGTGACACGGTGAGCTTCCGTACACGTGTTCCATTTTGGCAAAGAAACGGTTTACACCAGTATGGCTTGCTGTCCTTAAGAAGACCAGTGCCGACGCGGAGTGTGATAGTTTCAGATGTTTCCTGGTCAGCGAAACTGAACAACAGTGGCGTCACCATACGGCCAACTTCGTGTTCGTTAAATTGACCTGCTGCCTCAGAAGATGTACCTTCCTGCTTACAAACCATTGGAAGCCCACTTTTGTTGATAATCCAAATAGGGCAACTTAGGCCAATTGTTAGTGTACCACCGTCACCACGACGCACCCTTGCCGTCATAAAAACTGTTCGTTTTTGTGCATCCACCATTTTCAATCTGGCAGCCACGCTACTCACACTTGGGTTGATATTTAGAGGAGCACTCTGAGAAAAGGTTTCTGTTGTAAAGACGATCTCAAATTGTTCGGAAATATCCACATTGGTCATGTCAAAGTCTTTTCCAGGGGAAATATGACCAAATACGCCTTTGCTCCTGATTTCAAAAGTTATTTCATTTGGCAGTAAATTGGAGATTCTGAAGGGACTTTTTAAGGTGATGAGATTAGCTCGTTTGCTCATGCTCATTAGTTGAACAATGGGTGGAGCCGTATTTGGAGGAATAATTTGATCATCATCGGCAGGAAAGTCGTCCCTCTGTACTGCCACGCCAAATCGGTAACATTGTTGCTCCTCAGATGTTACCGAGGTGCATTCTCTCAGACCAGACATTTGGTTATCTTGACTGGTGACAAGCAGGGCCTTGGTGCAGTAAGAGTACTGCGAGATCAGGGCACCGTCAGGAATTAGAGGACGTACCCACATGTGAGCCCACACAGAGTGCAAAGGAATCGGGTAGGTTTTTCCGGGATGGATTTGGGCAATATATGAACCTCCGGTTTGAGCACGTTCAACTAAAATGTTTTTAAAACAGTAACAATTAAACTCAAAGACCTTTACAGGTTGACTATTCTTTGATTTAATGATATGATGATAAACTTACAAGAAGGGTAAACTATGGTATTTTCCAGCTTCAATTCAACAGGATCTGGTAGGGAATTTTTTACTTGTAACGCTGAACGTACGGTTACCAATTTTTGCGCTGCTCCTTCCAAACTTACTTCAAAGACCAAACGCGTAGGTGGAAGTTCTGTGTACAACTATTAAAGCAAACATCACGTTAATTTTGTTATTCAAATGTTAAAAGTAAAAGTTTGCAACTTCATTTCGTCTTCATCTTACCCCAAGTCTACGCTGCATCATTGGGTTCGCTATCCTAAAGTATGTTCCCACCTTGTCCACACTCACCGGAGTAACTTCATGCCATCCATCCACTCTCACTGCCAACTGATGCGTTCTAATTTGATGAGTATTTCTGTGCCTCAGTTTCACTCTTCCCTCAAAACTGAACGGCTGCACAGACAAATGATTTACTTGAATCCATCCCGTGCCATCCTGCACGAATTCTTGTGAATCCCCTGATCCTTGCTTACTTCCACCTCCAACCCTTTCTCTCACGGTGGCTCCATCATTCTCACTGAGAATTGTTCGAAACCATAAGGCACTCCCAGTTTCATTTCGCAGAGCAAACGGTACAAATGGAGCTCTCCGCTTATCCGACTTTTGCTGTTGATAATCCTCTGACCAGGTGGAGCTCACTGTTCTGTACAAACTGAGCAGTGTGGATGTCACGTTCAAATCCAAAACTTTTCTCGAGTGCACACTCAACTCCAATTCAGGAGCCTTACTCGGAAACTCGCTTGATGGACTCTGCTCGCCCAGTTTACCAATCAAATTTTTCTGCCAGGTTGTTGTACACTTCCACGGTTCCAGAAATGGTTCCCAGCCAGACAATGCACGGTTGTAGTAGTCACCACTCAGTACACATTCAGCAGTTCCACAATTCTCTACACAATTTTGAGTTAGTTCCAAAGCTTGTACTCCAACTTCCAACAGAGGCACGTCGGCATCCCTACAATCGTCGATAACGCACAAAGATAAAAAGTTGCATTTAACTTCAATTCCGCACAGAGTTGATCCTTCTTGGCCAGCAGGTGATATGCTTCCACTTCCCTCCACTGGTGGTGGTATTAAAATAGCAGGCGTGTTCCTACCACCGCCTTGGCTTCCACAATCAAACTCTTCAGTGTTTTGACCTTGTAAAGTCATTAGTGCATCCTCTCCAAATTCCACAAATGGGAATCCATACTGCGTTCCCATTCCCAAATTACTATTTCTCTCCTCCTGCTCTGGTGTGGATATCATCTCCCCATCTGCTGTGTCCATTGACAAATTCCCACTTCCACCCTCCGAAAGTCTCTTTCGATTTTGTAAATTTCTCTTGGCCTCTTTCGAAAATCTCTCTAGGAACTTGATAAACATTTTCATGTCGTAGTAGCTCAGTCTCAAGCTCAAATTTGGACTTTGCACTTTTAAAATTTTTGCAGAGCTGGACACGCCCAGTGTAGCATCCAATATCCCCTGAGATTCTGAATAAGCTTGTCTGACAAGCTCAATTTGAATATTGGTAGGATCCAGAATACTGAGTGCTGTATCCGATTCCAATCCCAAAATGCACGAAAACAGCTCACACTCCAACAAGCTGCACGAAATTGGTCGTTCCAAGTGTGGTCTGTAACCTAACATTGCTGTACTTTTCAAAATAATGGCATTTGAATCCCATATGGCAGGATCCTCCACCAAAACTAACTCGCAACTACTGACATTCATTTTCAATTCAAAAGTTGACTCTGGTATGTCCAGAACTGGTGCTCTTTTCGTGACAATTCCGGCGGATACTGTGATTGCTGTTGAGTTCATTTCTCGAGAGCGTTCCAAAAGTGGAGAAATGGTGCGATGTCGCTTATCACCCTTTCTCCTTTCCTCCTCCTCCTGATGGGGGTGTGGCTTTGGTGGAAGTATCTTCTGAGATAGGAACCCCAACACCTCCATCCACCAGTCAAGAATTAGCATTAATCTCATATTGTTCAGCACAATGGTGACGTTTGTTCCGCGTTGCGTTTGCCTATAATGAATTTCCGCTTGGAGTGGAACCTTCGCCTGGAAAGACGTGTATCCAGCACCTGAGGTTGACGCGATACTACCGCTTAGTGAATTGGGGCCCGAGGAAGCTGCTGATGAACTTCCCACTCTACCATACATTCCACTTTGCTGTAGAATATTTTTGAAACAATTCTTGGTAGGATCCAGACGAATGTCGCAAATGAGAATCTCTTGAGACGCCAAATCAACGTCTTTTGTACCATCTGAATTACTTTGGAAGGTAAATTTTGACTTGAGGAAATCAATTCTGCTTAACTGATAGTCTTCATCCTTCAGTACTTCTAGGATGACATTCACAAGCTCCAGTTCGATTCCCAGTTCCAGTCTTGATCGAATATTTTGACGTGGGTGTGTTGCAGAACGATTATATGGAAGAATGATCTGTTCCATAGGTTCCAATGGTTCTCCAATGTTGTACTGCAGGAGACCTCTGACTAATCTGTACTTGTCTGAGTTCACGGTGCAATGCACTGTACTTAGTGTTCCATGAAGGAAGGTGAGGGCTTGTGACTCTGGGGTCAATCCCAGAAAATATCTCCGCATTTTTAAGTTGAGGGCGCACTTTTTCTTAAGGAAACTGGGATTTCCACTAGATTTCATCACTGCAGTGCCCTTTTGAAGTCTCCACACTTTATCTTCCACAGCTGGCCCACCCTCCTCGTAATTATTCCATTGTTCCACCAAGTGTCCAGAGTACAAATCCATTTCAATCAAGTCAATTGATGTTATATTCAATACCATGTCGGGAGCTTCCTCGATAAACTTGTTCTTCACAGAGAGGTGACCCAAGTCAACAATGAGTAGCTTTTCCGAAGTGGCACTATACGGTAGAATAATTACTGGGGCACCTGCTTGGATATCCAAAGTGACTTTAACAGGAGCTTCCGCACCCGAACTGGAATCTTGTGAACCACTGCTTTGTTCTGCGGCAGAAGCGGTTTCAGAAAGTGGAGTTTCCGCATCCTTTGCTGCACTGCCAAATAAAGACGACCACAAATGTGTAAACTCTGTGTAGAAACGGTTCGTGTGAACACAAACGATGGAAGACATTTTCAAACGAAACTTGGCGTCACACGATTCTCGAACGTAGTCAAAATCCAATGCCTGGTCACCTTGAAAGACAAACTTTAATGGGTATAGACCTCCAAATGGGCTTATATCTCGGATTTCCAGGGATCCCAACGTGCCACTGACTCCAAACCAGTTCATCCCAATGCTCTTTAATTCGCAATGGACATTGTTTACTTCTGCTTCTGCTAAGGATCCACTGGTCCGTGCCAGCTTGATCATGAGTGCTCTTACATTTATCACTGTTTCTGTATTTTTCTGATGAAAATCAAAGGCAGGGTCCTCAGGCGGGGCAGCTTGTTGGGAGGAAGTATGATGTCGAAATTGAGAATGATGACGAAAATAATCATGTTGATGAGATGGTTGCTGCGGGGGTGGATTACTATGCCCTCCGTGCTTGGAAGCGTCAGAGAAAAACTGTCGAAAGCACGCAAAAGTCTCGGGGATGAGGAGTACTTCCAAAATGTTAAAGTCCACTCGTGTATGCTTATGAATTCCTTCGTATTTGGTAATGAAATCTGGTGATTTCGGCTCGATAAAAGTTATCTTGATGTGAACCAAGTTATCCCAAAACGCATCTTCTGGCCTAGGTGATGGTGGTGGAGTTACTGGACAAAATTGTCGGACAGTCTGTGTTGATCCCGCCTTGCCCCTTTTTGTACTTGCTCTTCGTTTCCGGGCAGGCTTCAGTGGCTTAAATGAAGCACCCACAGGATGGTATCTTCCAGAAAATATTACTCCAGGGTCCAACTCATCAGGAAGGCTGGCAGATTCAAAACGAATTCCACCAAGTCCACTGCATACTGACGGACTTTCAACAATAGGCACGGGCGCAGAACATGACTTTTGGAGATCAGGACAAGACTTGGAAAAGTGGTGTGGATGGTGAACGGTAAGATGCTGCGGAAATACGTGTGATTGTAATGTGCTGCTGGCTTTGTTTTTTGCAAAGTTTGCGTGTCGATTACCGGACGACTCTCCGCCAGGCTTGGAACTGGCAAGTACCCTTCGTGGGGAATCTATTG
The DNA here is from genome assembly GCA_027743765.1 of Coecobrya sp. COE2. NCBI lineage: Eukaryota > Metazoa > Arthropoda > Collembola > Entomobryomorpha > Entomobryidae > Coecobrya > Coecobrya sp. COE2. The sequence goes on along the minus strand of JAHZMV010002428.1, from coordinate 7,844 downwards.
AGACACTGGTGTCCTCCAACTTTAAAGCTTTCAGACAAATATCCATTTCCATTCTGTGGGAACGTTTATCACATTTGAAGGACAACTCACTACAAGACAAAGTCAAGTGTGGAGTATCTATCCCACTAACAGAGGAAGCCACCAAAGGAGTCTGCGATTGCACGGGGAGCGCCAGTTCTACAATTAGTTCTGAGATTTCAAATGAGCTTTTGATTGGTAACGAATCATCTGCATGATGTGTAGGGCTAGGTAATGGCAAAGGTTCTTTCATTCGGCCGCCACCAGTTCTCAAATGGCCTACTTCCTTTTGCCAGTGAACTCTTCGTTCCGTAACAGATACTTCATTAGTCTCCAAATCTCCTTCATTCGTGGCAATATTTCCCAGTGAGTCCAATACCTGTGCGTATTGCTTGGGAGTTAATGAAACTTTCAAAGCACTGATGACTCTTCCTTGAATATGAAGTTGGGAAGATGAAACAGGTCCGCCTAAGATATCCGAAGGACCGTCACCTCCCGGTGGAGTCTGTGTATAGTCATCCATATAAGTTATGGTAAGATGTATAACTGTGTTATGTAGAATTGGAATGGCGCTCGCATGATCACACTGATATAATTCCTGAGCCCTCATTAGCGTCGTGCTGCTTGCTGTGGGATACGTCATTTTTAAACTGTCCACCATCTTCCATCGATCACTGAGATTCAACGAGTAAAGGCTAATGTCACACACGAAAATGTTGTAACTGACAGCATCTGGCTGATTCTGTGGGCTGTCCAAGTCATCGTAATCCATATAACCGTCCATAATATCCCCGGTTGAAAGTCGAGGGCTTTGATCTCCAATAGCTGGGTTATTCCCCACCACACTTATCTGTCCCAGGTTGGCCACCAACACCTCTGAACTATTTCTATTTCTTGGAAGAACAATCACAGGGGAATCCAAAACCACGTCCAGTCTAAGAGAACTCTTTGAGTTTCTCATTGAAACTTCTGGATAATTCAAGTAATGCTCTGCTGCAGTAGCAGATGTGTTATGGGTGGAATCATCAAAATCCAGACGTTCTAAAGATCCCGAAAGGCTATTTGAAGAGCTGCGGAAATTTAGTCCAGGAATGGCATCTTGACGTACGAGACCCAAGGCAATCTGTGCCGCTGCTGATTTGAGTTTGGTGGTGAGTGGTTCTTGAAATTGACTTATGCACTTTTTCAGGTCTACCAGAAAAACTGGACAGTGGGTGTAAATGACAGAAGCCATGCGAAGTATAAGTTTTGGACAGGCTGCAGGATTAGAATTTTTGTGGACGTTCCGTTCGTAATTAAAAGTTAATGCAGATTCGGTAGCGGGAGAACTTCCAGGAAGACCAGTGTGAGAGGTGGGAAGTTCCTCTCCCAAAACAAAGGGTTGATAGGTTGGGTCAATCAGGGGATCCTGCCCAACGCTTAATACTCTTTGATGGTATTGACCTTCAGGAGTCAAATTCAGCATTTGAAGGCCACCCAGTGACCCGTCCACTGTAAGTAGTCCTTTATTTAGCACCAAGTTTATTTTGGAGTCGGATGCTGTTGCTGTTGCAATTTTTCTTGCGCATTCATCTCCATCCTTCCCCACGACTCCCCTCAACAGTAACACGTTTAACCGTCTGAACTCAAAATTTGCTTGCAACTTTTGACTCGACTTTTCCATTTGTTGTGCTGCTTCATTTTCCATATCCTGTTTTGAGTCTTCTTCCGCAATGTTCATAGACGATGACGACGGCGTATGAGGAGTCAGCTTTTGAATAAACTGGAATATTTCCACCCACGTCTCCTGGTTAGCAATAACATCCAAGTTGTTAAACTGCACGTGTAAAATAGCCATGTCTTCATCTTTACTAGTCAAGGTTAAATCTGCCGTGATAAGAGCATCAGTTTCCCCCAGAGGTGAGTGGTTATCCATAGCCGCACTCAAGTTTTGCTTTCTCCACTTTGATCGAAGAGACGCCAAGAGAGCTTCGTGTAGTTGAGATGGCATTGTTAACGACTGAGCCATTCTTTGTTGGGCCATTTGTGGAAGTGGTGACGCTGGCGGTTGGGGACTCATTGGGCTGGTAGGTTCACTGTCCCTCAAACTTCCACTTACAGTGTCCATGCAAACGTGCTTGTGACTAGCCAAGAGCAACTGAAAATCAGGACCAAATGTTTGCACCGCATCTGCCAGCAACAGACTTTGAATCACAAAGGTTATCTCGGTATTTCCTGACCGTTTTGAGAGAACTGTTCTTGCTCCCAAAATTTGCAGCTCGGCAATATTCCTATCTCGTGACTGGATATCCACTGAAACGTGCTGTACTGTAAATTGGGCGACCAACAGTCGACTAGTCGATTTGCTGTACGATTCTTTTGGAGCATTAACCCCATCTCCTTTACTGTGACTCCCTAGACGATCCCTTGGAAGCGTACCACTTGGTATAGTTGTGGAGTAGCTGGTGTCCATCGGCACGTCGTTAAGATTTGTTTGACTTTGATTCATGAATGAAGTGTTCTGTTCGGAAACGGATGTGCCTTTCTTTGTCGCAAAATATGCTCCAACCACTGATCTCACTGTGTTTACTTTACTCTCATTCACGTGAAACGTCAATTTGGGCAAGGTGGCAATGACAGTGAGTGCCGGCCACATGGGATCTTCACTGTAAACTAATCTCCGTTCTAACTGCACGTCAACGCTAAACTTGTCAATGAGATGCATCCCGGAAGTATTTTTGCAGCTGGCCGCTCGCCAATTTACATCTCGCGACGATTTAGCATCCACAACAATCACATGAATATCAGTAATTTCCAGACTGTAATTTTTGTATAATTTTGAATAAAATGTGTCAATGGTGTCTCCAACACTGCCATTTTGAGACGGGATATTGTTATCCAAACTGAATCTTCTATTTAGGTAGTCTGCATTGCCCAGAATGGAAGGTCCTGGAGATGTAATCGTTGAATCTGCCAATGTATCTCCAGGCAGGGGAGAAGAACATGGCGTTAGGAATTCTTCATCATCTTCATTATCTGTTAGGCTATTTTCAGTCTCATTCTCTTTCGTCGACAAGGAAGGTTCTGGGCTATTTATGCCGTCTTCACTGCGAACATTCGTGAACCGGAAGCGACCCAAGTCAATAACAACAAAGGATCCACCCGAGGATGCTGAGGAATTTGAATGACCAGCTCTGTTACCACCACCAGCTTGCATTCTGCTATGCGCAGGACCTTGCCTTCCCAACGGGGTATGATGTCTTCCTCTCTCTTGGGTTGGTTTGGATCCAAAAATTATAATTTGTGGTGCAGATATGTCCAGGTAAATCTCCCAGTTGGAAATACCTGGTGTATTGGAGGATGCGTGCTGGTCGACTAAACGCTCCCAGTAAATGCGCAGCTCTTCTTTTGTCTTTTGCTTCATCATTTCATACCGGGATTGATGGAATACCAAGTCCTCTGAAATTATAAAATAAAATGACAATTAGAATCTTTTGTCTTTAATTTACTTGGTAGTTTCACTTTATAAATCTTTAAAGACTTACCATCTATATCATGTACACGGAAAAATTTGATAACATCCTCATAGAGTTCCGGACTCAGGATCAAATCCAGTGGCCGTGTGGTCATCGCTATTTTATGCGCTGCCTTTTTATGCGGTTTCTTTTCATACGTCAAACTAAATAGAGATTCTCCAGTGGTTGAGGCTGAAGCAGAAGTGGGCCTGGGAGACGGCGATAACGAAGGGGGTATCGTTTGTGAAAATTTTCCACCTGCTGATGAAGGATTATGGTGAGGGGTAACGATCAACTGTTTTGTTCTGCAGTCCTTTAGAGACACGGTAGACAATCCCATTTGAAACTTGTGAGATCCTGATCGTGGCTTCAATGCAGCATCCACTTGAACACCAGTAAAGTCAAATTCTAGAAACGGAAGCCCCTTTCGTAAAAGGGACACTGTGCCTTTATCCAGTTTAAAATTAAATCTGGCAAGAAGGGCATCCCGTCCAAAGGCTTTTACATCTCCCAGAATTGCTTCATCAAAGTCACTTTCACTCTGACGCACTGACGGAGATAACATGGAAGATTCAGAGGTTGGTAAGATTGCCAGTTGCGCGGATGATGCAGAATGTGGCATCCCTGGGGACTGCATAGGCACCAGTTGCATATCTGATGGGGAACCAGGTATGTCCGTTGGAGGAGCTCCGCTCCAGGATGGGAACAACCATGACATGATTCCATACTTACTTTGTGTCTGTTGTACATTTGCTGGAAGATTTTGACTAGAATTTGAATCTGGTAATGGCACAAGAGCTAGCGCTGTGGAACTGGTTTCCTTTTTCAGTTGAGCTGTACTCGCTGACGCGGTCATGGTTTGTCCTGCTCCTCTCTCCATTCTCAACATGACAATTTCTCGAAGTTCAAGGATTTCGTCATAGTGGAGTTCTTGCTCCACACGGTCCTTTAACTGTCGAGCCTCCAAAGAGATCAGATCTTCTTTCAAATGTTGCTCATAAGCTTTTACGTATGCCACATTGTCCCTTGCCCTTTGGAGCACTTCCTCCAAGGTTTTCAGCGGTGTTCTGCGTTTGTAGCCCTTCAAAGTGAGAACTGCCCGAATGGCGTATGCCCACCAATCTTTAACATGGCCAGCAACTGGGACAAAGGGGCGATAATGACGCAGTCGACAATGACGTTGAAGACGCATAAAGGAACGGTAGGTTCTCAGGGTATTCCTGTATTGAGAATCGGTCAGTTGGAGAGGTACTTTGTCCAACACTAGATTAACGTCAAAACGGGGTTTAGAGGAGCTAGAGAGACTGGAAGCAGTGTTGTTTTTGGCTATTCTGGCTTCTGCGGTTACAGGGCAGAGAAGATATTCGTGGTTTGCAGCGAGTATTTTCGACATGGCGATCTAAAAACAAAAAATAAGAACAAGACATTGATAACTACTTAAAAGATCAATCGAAAGTCATTCGGGTAAACAAAAGAAGACCTTCAGATTTACCTTCAGTTCAGTGGGGGCCAAAACGCTGTACGGTTCTCCTCTCGTATCACAATAAACGCCAAATTTATTCAGCTGCAGCGTTTTGAAGGAACATTCGCTCGCATTTCCTACCGTTGAACAGAGTTTATTCCATGTAGAGTCACAACTTTGCGCGGTGAGACCTTCCATCGTGACTCCAAATGCGATTACACGACCTGGGGAACCAGATGCTTCTTCAAAACGGATGTGGACATTACGAACGTTCAACTAAATTTGTAAAAAGAATAATTACATATTTAAGAATTATTAATACAGGACAGGACAATATTTCCAGTTTCGTCACAGGTTTACCTGAAGATTTTCCACCACTTTGGTAACTAATGAAGCGCCAATCCGAACAGAGGAAAAGTATAAAGAAGAGTAGTAAGAGGATTCCGTTGATGATATGTCGAATTGGGCTTTCCAACGGGCCTCGTGGGAGTCAAGAGAGTCCATTTTAGCTTCATGGGCCAGTATCTCTTCTTCGACAGGATCCCACTACAATAATAACATATCGTTAAAAACCACAAGCAAATAGTATTTCGCTAGCCAAATAGCAGATTTCTTGCGTACCTCTGATAAGTTAAGTGGACCAGCCACCAAGTAGACATCCTCAATAGTGATGAGCACAGGCTCGTTACGCAAATACTTGAAAAGATTAAACTCGATTTTGATACGCCCAACAACAGACGCCTTCACCTCAACGGGGAGACCCCAACTCCGGAAAATGTTCTTTTTAAGCGGAACGTTTTCCAGTTCCAGCTCTCCTGTATAAATCCAAGCACAAACAACAAATTAGTTAACATCATCAAAGCACCTTTACAGCCAAATTACTTTTAAATTTGATACTCTTACCTTGTCCAAGTGCAAAGGAGAGTTGCTGGGAGTTGAGATTTTCCACATATTTCCCCAGATACGTGTTGATGTACCATGAAATGAATGTTTCCCACATGATGTTCCAACTACTGACCTGTCTTTAAACTCCACTATCATTGCCACATATACGACTTCCGGTCAGTGAGTCAAAACAACCAGCACCACCAATTCCCTATTTTCCTCAGCACTCTGGTCAGTGGTCACGGATATCCCTGGAAAACCAAAACCCAAAAACTATACAACTCTTCCCTTTAAATCCTTAACCATTCATCAAATTTAACAATCCCATTCCACAAGCCTTCAACAACCCAAACTCAAAACACACACGCCGCCGGTGTAATATTGATCTTCTTAAGATAAGCACCGTATCAAAATGCTACAGATAAGCACCCAAAACCCAAACAGCAATATACACACCTGACCTTTAACCCAACTGCTTTAAAAACACGTATAGAACACTTTAAATGAACACCTTGTTTCTTACCTTTTGTTTTAATGTTGACAAAATTTATACTACGTGTTTATCGTTCTATTTTTAGCTGATGATTAACAAATTAAATTACAAAAATTGTAGTGCAGGCAGATAGACTAATTTGTTCTCACTGCACCCATGTGAAAGTATAGTGTAGGTGCACAGATGAGATCACCCGTGAATCACATGAATGTCAATACAAGTCTATGCTTCCCGCAGCACTCCACTCAATGTTGCCACATGATTTCATCATCTCCACATCAAAATATAAGGAAAGTGTTCCAAAAACGTGCGTGTCCAAATGAAACGACTTGCGTAACGGCTTTTTTCGCAATGTCTTCCATAAAAATTATTTTGCTTTGTAATCATGCTTAGTGGTTTGTTTACATTTTTTAATGGTAATTTACCTAATAATGTATGTAGAGTGAACACTTGACCACAAAATGAGCACGGCTTGCTAATTAAATTGAGAAATGCGTATTTTTGGAACAATTTTTTGTTGCAATTTCCATGTTTTGGGAAATTTTTTTGCACAGGGTTGATTCTAGTATGTACTGTCAAAGTTTTGACACTTGAAATTTAACACGGAATTTGCGTTAATATACGCAACTTGTCAGACTGTCATTCAGCCAAGTTTTTAGCAACTTGCCAATTTTTTGCGCTGCAATTATCGTACTATTGCGTATGATAGCATTGGACTTTGGAATGATGCATAAAACGTGTACATGGGAAGTTGTGCGCATTTAAACGATAAATGAGGAATTTCAGTGATTTTGGAAAAGCTGTAAATGTTAATGGTCTTTTGGGTGCTTGATTGAAATACGCAGAGAGCTATAATACGTATCAACTTGACTGACTGTAACGCTACCAATTTCTAATTTAAATGTACTTAATGATCTTTGGTTTAATGTCCTTTCATTTATCGCTTGCTATACGCAGTATTAATGTGCAAATCAAGTATTAAGTATGCTATGCTATATGTTATGCTACGTAGATAATTCTAAAATGATTTTTTAATGTAACGCATGCAAACCCAATATGTATATGTGTATTATGTACATAGTAAGTACATAACATGTTATATAAATAATTATAATAATATGCTGTTGTTGACTTTGTACTGGCATGAGTTTAAAAAAGGAATCTTGGGAGAAACTGCTTTAAGAAGCGTTAAGTAAGCGTCGTTAATACTGACAATACGCAGAGTAATTTACTAGCTTGAGACTTTTGGATGATTAAAAAGAGTCGAAGCGAGGCGATACAGCATATTTACAGATTGGTTACGCATAGTCATTAATAAGTAGTCTTAGTCTTGAGTCTTGACTAGATGAACTTGGGTACATGCATTTGTATGCAAAAATCTTTTTTATGAAAGTTGGCGAATATCCTGTAAGCTATAAAAATTGTTGTAAAATATTCTTTGGCAGATGTATTTAAATGTGTGCATTGTGCCATTAAATGATTTAAATCTGTG
>JAHZMV010002426.1:0-14108 GCA_027743765.1 Coecobrya sp. COE2 | reverse complement strand
CAAGGAATGGCGAGATCACCGGAGATTAAAACAGTGAGGAAATACTTTAACGTGAAAAAAACTGGATTTGTAAACGATAAGTATGCTCAATTTTAACCAAGTTTTTATTTCATTTTTTAGTACTCCGGCTGCTTATGTTGATACTTCGGATGAAGATGACGTGTTTGAGGATAGTCCGCCAAGTTTGTCCCCTCAGATGTCACCAGTTTGGGAACCTTCTTGTTAACTCTTCTGGAGCTGAATACAGGTAGCTCAAAAGTCGCCTCTGACTTTACAAATTGATCTCATTTTAATTTATTTTTGCTAAAAAATTGTTAGTACAGATTACTTGTTTTTTATATTTTAAACAATAGTTATCTTTATTTCTGTCATTAGTTAAGTTTCATGTTTAACAGCATACTCGGGAGAATTAATCAAAATGTTTTTTTGTAAATACATTTATCTATTGATGGTTACTATTCTAATTTAAGTTGTGAATAATTGATTGTAAACCTGTTGCAAATTAAATGCACTGTTGTGATGTAATTTTGAGTTAGTTAAATTAAACTAAATAAATTGATGTAAATTAAAATGTGTTCAGACTTACCTGGGGTGAAGTGAGACATATTTTTTAGTTATTTTAAACATTTTTTTAAAATAGAAAATCGTTTTAATTATTTTTATAATCAGTTGTTAGTAAAGATTTTATATATGTTTTAGAGACATTACTTTGGATTACATTTTATTTAACAATTTAATTGACAAATTGCACCTAAAAATTAAATTTTTCTTCTTTTCTGAATTTCATAAAGAATAAGTCATCATTTTGTACAAAAAAGTTTGACTCAGTTTTCTCCGTCTCTATGATTGCTTTGCATGTGACGCCACATCAAGCCATTGGAATAAAATGTCATTCCACAATGATAGCACCTGAGCTTTTTCAGCCAGCCGTGATGCGTCCTGTTCGAGTGCTCTGTGCATTCCGAAGCGGTGACGTAGCACTTGTCACACTTCTTACAAAAGTGTGGCCTTTCGCGCAGATGCTTCCAAAGAAGATATTGGTTAAGTCCCTCCTTCCTCACAAACCGGAATCCATCATTGCAAAAAATGCAGGTGTAGCTGACGCCTATATCCTCCTTGTGAAACTGGCGGCGATGTGCAATGTTCACTGTTCCAACGTTGCAACTTTGGTTTGGTGAAAACATTGCACGCAATTTTCTTGCGAGTTCGAGTTTTGTGAACGCAGCCAGCCAGCCAAAAACCAGACTGGTTTCAGATACGGGGCCGTTCACATAAAAAGAAATAGATTATAACGTCAACATTTACGCATACAGCTACCACCCATTTTTTGTTATCTCAATTAGCTAGACAGTCCTGAGAATTTTATGGGTTTGGAATGGTAACTATTTGATTTACGTCATATGCAAGGACGTTTGTAGTGAACGGCCCCTTTTGCTAAATGCACCCACATGAAAAGGCATTCAGCTTTGCTTTGTTTTTTTGGGTGCTTTTTCATTCACTCAACTTCAACTGCATTTTTTGTTCGCGAGCAGCCGAGCAGATCTACTGCAATTAGTGCAATTGTTAATTAGTCAATTAAAAAGTTAATTGACAGTTAGCTAAAGTTGATTGGTGTAATTGTCGTTATTAATTTAGAGTAGGTGAGTGGATTTATAATTGGTTTTAACAGTTATAATTAATTATAGTTTTGAGGGTCAGTTTTTAAGTCTTTGTAGTGGTCATTTTAAGTTCTTGTAGGGAATTTAATTACAGAGAAAAATATTTAATTAATGGTTTGTGTAATTAATTTTTTAGGTTGGCTGGTAGCCAGGCAGGAAAAGGAAGGCAGGGAGATGGAAGTTGAGTGAGAAGGTTAGTTAAATTGGACTGGAAAAAACTGCTGTTTTGTGTGGGATATTTAATTATAATTTATGTTTGTTAGTTGGGTTTATTCTTGTTATTATTATCAGTTGAAGCATTAAATGATGCGACAATTAAGTTAATCACTTTAAATTTATAAAAATATTTTGTTTGTGTACATGGTTTTGGATACAGGGAATGAGAAAACTTAACGGCTGGAACGACACTTGTCATCGGTTGTCGGTGGTAATTAAATATTCTTCGTTTTCCACTCATCGGGCACCTGCAAGAGGAAGGGCAAGGAGATCTAAGATTGCTGTAAGTCTGTAAAATGCATTTAGCGTTTCGAATTGAAAGTTTAAATCCCAATTATCTTTAGCTTTAGTGGGCAATTCAAATTTTATTTAAAAAATACATTTTGTCCCTCTTATGTTTGCAGTTCGGCCATGGCGTCATCCTCATCTCCAGGAGAATACATTGACGCCAACTGGCTCAGTGTGGCTCTTGCCTGCGATCTCGACACGGCGTCGGGTATTATCCAAGCGCTGCGTTACAACGACTGTCAAATAATGCCCACCTACACGGCCACTCCCACCTGTAACCGGTGTCAAGAATTGGCGTCCCAAACTGCTGCCATCGCTAATCTCCAAAGGGAGCACGAAGAAGAAAAGAAAATTTTACGGCAAGAAAGTCTCAAGTTGGAAGAAGCTACCCGAGCTCGAGAAGCTGCGCTGGCGGAACTCACGATGGAACTGAACGAGCAAAAGGAAATATTGGAAGTTACCGAAAAAGGTTTCCAGACTCGTTTGGAGGCTTCCAGGAAGGAATTGGAGGATACCCGAATGAAGGTCATTACTTTGGAACTAGAAAACAATAACCTGATAGCGGGCTTCCGTCAAGTGGGAAACTCTTAAAATTTTGTGACCAATCGCTTGGGATTGCCTATGGAAACATCGAGTCTGCCAAGAACCCAAAATGAGTGTCCAATGACCACTTCCAGTGTCCAATGTCCTTCACCCTCACCTTCTGGGGATTCTACGGCTACAGTACCTTTGGATGAGTCAGGCGTTGCTCCAACACCACCGCACGTTGTCGCCACATCCAATGACTCCACAGCATTCCAGGCTTCCGAAGTCGCTCACGAAAATCCTGGTGCCAGCAACGCAATTCCTGGTGTTGTCCACGCGCGCGTGAATAACCGCGCTTCCGGTTTTAGCTGCAAGTGTGGAAAGCGTTTTACGACCAAAAGTGGCTTAAAGGACCACATCCGGCAAATGACTGAGGAATGGAAGTTCCCCTGCGACCAATGTGGTCAACGTTATTTCCATAATTCTCATCTCCATCGGCACTTGAGGCGTTCCAATAATTGTGGCATTAACGCTGTCAGTCGACCCAGCGCACCACCTAAGGTTCCGGTTGCTGCCAGACGATCAGCGAGGAAAGTGGTCGGACGACTGACCGGAAGAAGCAATCAACTTCGTCTGTCTTCCGCCCATCCCATACGGAGTCGTCAACTTCGAAAGAGCCATGCGTCCAGAAGCAATTTCTCCTACAAATTCCAATGTGATGTTGACCAGTGCCGGAAAAAGTTTCCGTATTTGACCCAATTGAAGTACCACATGAAACAAAAGCATGGAATGGAGAAGCCGCTTTCTCAGTACGCCATGGGCTGTCGTTTGTGTGGCGACATGTTCCGCTCTCACAAGGAATGGTTGGATCACAGCAAGTCGAAACAGTAAGTCAATTATATATTTAAGTTGGACACAATAACGAATACTTTAATTTAATTAAGAATGTTTCAGTTTTAATTAATTTTTATTTATTTTAGTACTTCCGTCGCCCATGCTGATTCTGATTCTGAGGACGACGATGACATGGACCTTGGGGAAGCTCCACCTGGAAGGAGCCGCCCATCGGCTGCTGGTAGGTCCACCAATTTCTCAGGAGAGGAATCCTACAAATTTGAATGTGATGTTGGCCTGTGTCGACGAAAGTTTCAGCGTTTGAGTGACTTAAAACGGCATATGATTCGACAGCATGGAATGGAGAATCCGCTTTCTCAGTATCTCGTGGGGTGTAGTTTGTGTGGCGACATGTTCAGGTCTCACCAGGAATGGCAGGATCACCGCAAGTTGAAGCAGTGAGGAAATTTTGATTTTTACGTTGAAAATTGTATTGTGAGATAAGATGAGTGCTCGATTTTAACCTGTGTTTTTTATTTTTTCAGTAGTTCCGTCGTTCATATGGATTCTTCGGATGATGACCAGGAGATTGGGGATGACCCACTGCCCCCAAGTCTGTCCCCTCAGATGTCACCAGCTTGGGCACCTTCCCGTTAACTCTTCCACTCGTCAGCTCAAAAGTCGCCTTTGATTTTACAAATTAAATCTCTGTTCTCATTTTGAATTAATTTTATGTAAAAAAAAATGTTTGTACTGATTTCTTCATTTTTGTTTTAACATGTTTAATAGTTACTTAATTACATTCAGACTCTGAATTTCCGAGAATTAGTATCTTTTGTAGACATATTTTTCTATTGATGGTCATTTGTGAACTGTTGTCATTAATTGCATAAGTTGAAGTTGAATAAGTTGTGATTAATTGATTGTAAAACGACTTAAAAATATAGTACACCAACTATTGCCATAAGTTTGCATTAGAATCGGTAGTGTTTGAATTAAAGCAAAAATAATATATAAATTAATGAATTATTGATGTAATGTTTAGTTAGTTAAATATCTGTAAACTAAAATGTGGAAAATTGGTTGGGGCGAATTGAGAAATACAATTGTAACTGTAACACAATTATTTTTATAATCAGTGGTTAGTAAAGATTTTATATATGTCAACATTTAATTTTGCAGCCAATTTAATTGAGAAATTACACTTTAAAATTATTCTTGTCTCAATTCATATTTGATTTCACGCTAAAGTCATAATTTTGCACAAAAAAGTCAGTTTTCTCCGACTCTGTGATTGCGTCGCATGTGACGCCACATCTGGCCATTAGAATAAAACATCATGAAACAATGATAGCACCTGAACCTCTTCACCCCGCCGTGATGCTTCATGTTCGAGTGCTCCGTGAGGTCGGAAGCTTTGACGTAACACTTGTCACACTTCTTACAAAAGTGCGGCTTTTCGCAAAGATGGTTCCCCAGAAGGTGTTTCTGAAGTTGGTGCTTTCTCACAAACTCAAATCCGTCATTGCAAAAAACGCAGGTGTAGCTGACGCCAACATCCTCCTTGTGAAACTGGCGTCGATGTGCAATGAGCAGAGGTCTATAGAAAAAGGCGACGGTACAGTTCAGGTGTGGACATTTGAAGTATTTATCTCCAGTGTGTCCTGAGCGGTGAATCTTCAAAGTCTCATTCCTGGTGTAGCTCTGATCGCAATCCTTACAAAAGTAAGGTTTCTCCTGGACATGCCCTATAATGTGAAGGCGGAGCGTAGAACGCTTTTTAAATTTCTTGGTACAGAAGACGCAGGCGTAAGGCTTCCTTTGCTCATGGACCAGTTGCTGATGTTGGACAAGATTGCCTTTCCTTGAAAAAGTTTTTCCACACTCGGGACACGGCATCTTTTGGACTTGCTCCGGAAAGTGGGTCAGCCTTCGGTGTACTAGTTAGGTTGGATTTCTGGGAAAATTTCTTGGGGCAGAGGTCACAGTGAAAAGGCTTTGATCCCGTGTGCACTCTCTGGTGAATGAGGAGCCAGGAGGGATGGGGGAAAGACTTGTTGCAGGTGGGACAGCTATGCAACCGTTTAGCCACTTTTCTTCCACACGACTTCCGCTTCTTCGTGATGGACACAGTGCTGGAGCCGTTGGTGGATCCAGAGGGTCCTCCACCACCAACGGATTCCATCTCCATCATACTCTGCAATTACACAGCCACCGTATTCATGTCAAATGCGTCCTGAACGACAAGCATACAATGCAATTAATTAACTTTTTAATGCTAAATTGCTTACCTGTCTAGATTGACAAAACCAACGCAACGCCACTAGTCAATCCCCTCAAGTTTTACGATCCCAAAACCAAATTGCAAGTTGCGCAGTAAAAGCACACCTGATCCAACGTTGTTGCTTTGGTGAAAACATTGCACGCAAATTTTCTTGCCACTTTTGTGAGAGAAATGCAAATGAATGCAGCCAAGATATGGGGCCATTCACAAAATAAGAAACAAAATACATCGTTAACATTTCGGCATACATCTACCACCCAGTTTTGCTATACAAATTTATTGAATAGTCTAAAGAATGCTAATAATTGGTTTAGAAAAATAACTAGTATGTGTGTTTATCATGTGTGGACGTGGATAGTGAACAGCCCCATAAACTAAATGCACCCAGAAAAGAATCAAGCAGCTTTGCTTTGTTATTTTTGGGTGCTTTTTCATGCGTTCAACTTCAACTTCATTTTTTGCTCGCGAGCAGCCCAACAGACCTTCTGCAAATTGTTAATTAGTTGGTTAAAAAGTTAATGAACAGTTAACTAAAGTTGATCTGTGTGAATTTCTTTATTAATTTAGAGTAGGTGAGCAGATTTATAATTGTTTTGACTAGTTGTAATTAATTATAATTGAGGTTTGTAGTTGTGACTTTGAAGTGATTTTTGGGGGAAAATACTCAAAAGTTAATTTATGACTTTTGTAATTATTTGTTTCAGGTTATCTGGAGGAAGCCAGGCAGGAGTTTTCGAAGGTAATGTGGGGAGGTGGAAGCTGACTGAAGTGGGAAGGTTAGTTAAATTGGATGGGAAAAATTGCCGTTTGGGTATTTAATTATAATTGTTGGATCTATCATTATCAGTTGTAGCAGTGAATAATGCGTTAATTAATCAAATATTAAAATCGTTAAATGACTTGTTTTTATGGTTTGGTTACAGGAAGCGAGAAAACTTAACGACTGGAACGACACTTGTCATCGGTGGTAATTAAAAATTCTCCTTCCATCGGGCACCTGCAAGGAAGGAATAGCAAGGAGGCACACGATTGGCGTAAGTCAGGAAGATGTTTTTAACTTTTGCAAATTGAAAGTTGTAATCCCAATCAACTTAATTTTTAATGGCCAATTAAAACCTGATTTAAAAATGGCTATTGTCCCTATTATTTTTTGTAGTTTGGCCATGGCGTCATCATCCTCATCCCCGGAGGAATACATTACCGCCGACTGGCTCACTTCGGTTCTTGACTGTGAAATGGAAGCGGCGGAGTACGTGATCCAAGCGCTGGGAGAGAACGCTTGCCCCATCCCCATCTCCGATCAGTGTCGAGAACAAGCTGTCACCCAAAACGCCACCATCGCCAATCTCCAAAAGGAACATGAAGAAGAGAAGGAGATGTTACGGGCCGTAACTTACGGCAAGAAAATCTCAAGTTGGAGGAAGCTTCCCGAGCTCGAGAAACTGCACTGACGGAACTTACGATGGAACTGAAGAAGCAAAAGGAAAGATTGGAAGCTGCTGAAGAAAGTTTCCAGACTCGTTTGGAGGCTTCCAGGAAGGAGTTCGAGGACACCCGAATGAAGGTCACTGCTTTGGAACTAGAAAAAGAAAATATTATTGCTGATTACCGACAAGTGGCCACAATTGTGGGGAAATACGCCCCTCCGGAACTGGAAAACAATAAACTCATTGCGGGCGTTAGTCAGCTGGGAAATTCTTTCATTGTGGTGACCAATCACTTGGGATTACCTATGCAACCAATGGCAGCATCGCGTGTGCAAGAAATCGAAACCGACCAAGATTCCCCAGCAACCCCGTCCAATGTTCCATGTGTTTCACCCTCACCATCAGGCTTGGGGAGAATTGTAGAGAATTACGGAGCTACAATTGCGAAGAATTGTATCCCTCCGCTGTCAGGAATCGAGTCCGACCAAGGTCTCCGTCCAATGACTCCCTGCACCATTTCATGTCCGTCACTTTCACCATCAAGTTCCACCACTACATTGTCTGTTGACGAATCGGACATCACTCCAACATCACCACCGCTTGCTGTAGTCTCCACCTCCAGTGATTCCCGGACGTTTCGAAGTAATGCAGTTCCCTCCTTCATCCTTCCACCAGTTCCAATCCCTGGAGCCAGTTCCAACAACACGCCAGTTCCTAGTGTCGTCCACGCCGTTAATAACCTCGCCTCCGGTAATCGTTGCCAGTGTGGAAAGCGTTTTACGACGAAACGTAACTTATTAACCCACATCCGAGAAAAGACTGAGGAATGGAAGTTTCCCTGTAAGAAATGCGGTAACCGTTATTTCCACAATTATCTTCTCCAGCGACATTTGAAGCATTCCAAGACTTGTGGCATCCATATCAATCGCCCCACCCCAGCACTACAGCATCCAGTTCCAGGAAGGTCAGTTAGGAAAGTGAGTGGAAGCCTGAACGGAGGATTCCAATCAAATTCGTCCGTCTTCCTTGCGACCAAACCAGAGTGGCCTTCCAAGAAACAGTCGCCCGTCCACTAGTTATAGGTCCCGCAATTTCTCAGGGAAGGAATCCTGCAAATTCAAATGCGATGTTGGTGAATGTCGAAGAAGATGTCTGCTTTTGTCTACGTTGAAGGGACACATGAAACAAACGCATGGAATCAAAAATCCACTTTCCCAGTATGTCAAGGGATGTCGTTTCTGTGGGGACATGTTCCGCTCACAACAGGAATTCCTGGATCACCGCAAGTTGAAACAGTGAGCAAATTTACGATTGTGTATAAACCTTATTTATACTTAAATGCAGAAGGATACTCAATGTTTTAATTCATTTTTTAGCACTTCCGTTGCTGATATTGACTCTGACGACGACGGTGAGGAAGATGACGAGGATTTTGGGAATGATCTGCTTCCGCCAAGTTTGTCACCTCAGATGTCACCAACTTGGGCACCTTCTTTTTAAATCTGAATTTCTTGTCAGCTCAAAAGTCGTCTCTAGTTTTGTAATTTGATCTCATTTTAATTTAATTTTGTAAAAAAGTGTTTATACAGATTACTTAGCTATTTTTATCAGTTTTTGCGATAATTATCTTTATTTTTGTGGTTATTTACATGCATGTTTGCTAAAGTTATTTAAATGATTAATATGAATTAATATTATTTTTTATAAATATAGTTAGTTATAACAGTTTTTGAAAACTCGTAATTTTTAAGATGTGATTGATTGATTGTAAAATTAGGAATTATTTTTAAATACAGTTTAAATAAACTAATGTCATATTCTAGAACAAGTTAGTCTTTGAATTAAAGAAAAATTGTTAATTAATCAAAATGTGCAATACTAACTAGTACGCTAACCTATTGAGAATTACTTGGGGTGAAGTGAGAAGCATTTTGTTATTTTATGTTTTCGATCAAACTTACATTTATTTTACCTAATTTGCATTGTATATATTTACCTAACTGCTTGGTATACAGTAGTAAACATTTATTATATTTTAAATTACTGGGCTGGTTATTTTACATTTTACGGTAATTATCAAACCCTTGCTGTTTCTCTGTCGCTTTCCCTTTCTCTTAAACCTTTTGCTGCAATCAAGGCAAAGCCGAATAATATAATTTACACAGTACAAAATACAGAACCAAATATACGGCACCACTCTAGCCATAACTTCAACTAAAAATATTACCACTGCTCCAATTAAACCAAACGATAGCAACAGAAATATAATTATTATATTTCCCCTCATGTTCGGTACCTTCATCTCAAACTCGGGGCCGTTCTCCTTTCTATTGAATTACCCACTAGAATAAATGTAGGTAGGCCACCAGTCCCAAACTCCGGATTCAACGACAGCCCTAATGCGTCCCTAGTAATTCAGGTTTAATTAGTCCTGCCATCCTTACTGAGATACCAACAGTGCCGTATGTTTCAGTGCCAACGTAAACATTTTGCCTTCCTAGTATCCTCAATATGTGAGCAAATTGGTTAGCGTCATCTTCGGAAACAATTATTGCGACTTTAGAACAATTTTCAAGCTTATTCAGAAGAATTCGCTGTTCATATTCCAAAATCCGATGTAAAATCATGTTCATGAATGTTTGATTGCTAACTAGAAGGAAGCCCCATAAAGGGTTTGAGCCTATTCTTGGTGGGATTAGTTTCTTTATAAAATTCTGCAGAGATAGCGCATTCTCCGAATTTCTGGTAGTTATGCTCAATAAATCTTGTTTGGTTGCCAAGTAGAAGGAAGCCCCATAAAGGGTTTGAGCCTATTCTTGGTGGGATTAGTTTCTTTATAAAATTCTGCAGAGATAGCGCATTCTCCGAATTTCTGGTAGTTATGCTCAATAAATCATTCCCGCCATTCAAGTTAACTTTGCTCCACTTATCCATGTTTCCCCTGTCTTCTGGTTTCGAATCCCGGTGCAGTATTTGACGTCTTATGGCTTTATTTACCGATGAATACCTAGCCTTTGTGTACACGGTAAAGTTGTCTTCAACCAATTCGGCCAATCTTTTGTGCGGAATTAGCTGCCTTGATTTGATCATTCTGTCAATATTTTCACCTCGGTATGCATTGCTTATGATTATTGACATTAGCAGAAAAGCTGCTACGGCGGCTTTCAATTTTGAACGAGCAAATGAACGGTCTTCTTGATCCAGCATCAAACTTATGGTGGCAGACAAATAACTCAGAAAATTGAAATTTTTTGCCGTTGAAAATCGTTTCATTGTCCAAGCCAGTAACAAACAGGAAACGATGATGGATATCCAAACCGATGTGTCATAAATCTTCATTTGAAATTTTTTGCCGTTGAAAATCGTTTCATTGTCCAAGCCAGTAACAAACAGGAAACGATGATGGATATCCAAACCGATGTGTCATAGATCTTCAATATTTCCCGGAACGCTAACGTATCCATTCCCCGATAACCGCCACAACTGACAAATCTTTGATTTGTAATTTTCTCGGGAAATGATAGTGGGCTAACTGGACGGTTGTGAAGGGATTCGGTTTCAAATCGGAGTTTAATTGCTTGTTTCATTGAGCGAACTCCTCGTACTCTGATGTATACCATTTTGCCATTCACGCATTGTAACTGATGGTTATGGGGTATTTCGTATGTGAAATTTCCCATGATATTTTGAACTATGTAAACCAATCCATGAAGTAACCTGTCCTTGCCTTTTTTGAAAGGTAGTTTTGACATTGACTTCAAACCGTAGTTGGACTTCTTAGAAAGATAGTTTTCGCATATTGAGATGTGATGAAGGATTTTCTCCTGAATTTTGTCGGCTTTCTTTTCTTCGATAGTTTCAATATGGAATATTGAAATCTGGTTTGCTGATAATATGTTGTTAAGATTGCTTGGATTACGAATTGCAGCAAATACTTCAAAAGTAGAAACGGTTTGCTTGCGAATTGAGCTTCTTGATACGAAAGATGGTATGGTAGTTTCACAGTCATTGCATGCTTCAATTAATTGAATTTCAACAATTTTGTAAATTGAAAAATCTAGTTGCCAGGCTTTCGCAACAAAAAAGCGTTGAATAAATATGGTATTTGGTGTAATGTAAGAATTCATCCAATTCTCTAGGTTGTAATTAGTTTCAAAATTAGATTGGTCACCCGGTAGTATCAAAAGTTTAATTTTTGGCACACTGCTAGGTTGAATTAAATTAAAAGCATGGCTGCGATGAGAAAATCCGTACAGAAATATGTCTGACGCCATGGCAGCCACCACTTTTAAATCTGGATAAATTTCAATTTGGACTATACAATTCCACGGCCTTGAGACTGCTATGTAGCTAAAGTAGTCTATGCGTGTGCACAAATCTTTAGGTCTTGTATTTTGGCTGATATTTGCCATCTGCATAGAGGCTAACGGTGGTGCTTTTAATGCAATTAATTTTTGCTCCCCGTCCCCGAATCCGGATTCCTCGGCTTTCTGAAAGCGATCCGAATGGTAGCCATATCAAACTAAGGTCATCTCTTGGTTTTGTTGGGAATTCAGAACTCTGCAGAACTCCAACTTCCTCTCGTCGTAACAAAATCGGAGCTTGAAGAGACGGATTTATGCTAACACCATTGTAATTATTGATGAATATAAGGCAGTTAGCTTTTCCAAGTTGACCTGTGATTCCACCTAAATTTGAAATCCTCGAGTGACTGAAATCCTTTCTTCCTTTTAAAATACTATCTATGGCAATTACAGAAGAATGGTCAAAAAATCTACGGCGCCATCCTTGCAACTTTTTGACTGAACGAATGCTGTGAATTTTATATATATAACCTCCGCTACCATTTTGAAGCTTCTGTGCAGCGACTAATATAAACTCCAAACTCAACAAGATTACTAAATTTCGCAGAAAATTATAAATCATACTTAAAATGTATTCAGTGGTAGCAAAACTAATTATTTCAACAGAGATTGCACAGGCATGGTGGAATGCTGATGGCCTCTACTTCTCTAATATTTTAGGAGTTCCTAAATGTAAGGTAAAGATATAAGTGAACATTTCTGATATCAACTCATGTTGGGATATAATACATAGCTATCATATAGAATTGTTGAAAATCCATTGAAATATTCATATATTAATTTGAAAGCCGTAAAGTTAGATAACATTGCCTTATTACCCAAAGAAATATTGATTTTCGTACTTATACCATATCAATCTTACACGAAATTTCCATTAGCTTTCGTGCCATGTAAAATTTTATAACTGACACTTTATTGATCGCTATATATCGGGTATCTCATGTTAGACTCTGTGATAGCAATGTTCAGGTTGAAGGTGAAGTTCAAGTTAAGGCAGGTGAATTTTGTGACACCTTCAATATATTATGTATAATCGATAGAGTGGTGGATTAACTGTTAAATAAATGTTAGAGCATTATAATTCCGTTCCTTCTGTGCAAGTTCAAGTTTCCTTCATGGAATACGTATAATGTATGTCCACTTCAAGGGAAAACTATGAATGCTTAGAATATTTGGTGGGTATGTTCAATTACTTTATTTAAGTTCTGTATGGTAAGCTGAAGCAATTCCGAAAAATTAGGATTGCAGAACTTAGGCAATCTTGAAGAAATTTTTCCGACGCCAGGATTTGATTTCCTTGAACAGAAAATGGTACGTGCCCATGCGTATTTGCATTAAAGATTACATTTTAAGTATCATATGAGCAAGCCAAAATACAAATTTATAAGTTGATAAGAAATTGATATCTGTTACAATTCTAATGTAAGTTTTAATGACAATTTTAATGTATGAAGATACTACTAATATAGTACTATAGTATAGTGATTAATGGCTTATTAGGGTAACATTTTCATGAGTTTTATAATTGATTATTCTAATTGTCTACACTTTCTGGTCATAGGAAGTAACATCTGAAATATTTGTGTGACCATCAAAAATCCTGTGCTCAAGCATATTCTGCAAAACTCAATTGTTATGATTTTACAAAACATAATGCAAATGTACATGTGGGTTACTATTCTTGATCTAACTTCTACTATAAAAACTAATGCTGCAACAATTAATCCACCCATTAATAAAATAAATTCCAGTAAAATATTTCCACTCATGTTCGGTTTCTTATCGTTCAACTCCGCGCCGTATTCCTTCAATGTGAATTCCGAACTAGCATAAATAAACTCGGGCCACCAGTCCCACAGCCCGGACTCAACAATGGCCCTCATTCTAAGCAGTATTTCGGGTGTAACTGATCCTTTAATTCTTAACGTAATAGATACGTTGGAGTAGCTCTCCTTCCCAATGTACACTTGTTTTTGTCCTTCCATCCTAAGTTTTTTGCCAAACCGGTAAGCAGCTTCTTCTGAAACAACAAGTGCAACCCGGCTGCATCCTTTTAGAATATTCTCAATAAACTCATTTTCTCTTCTCCAAATGGATTCAACTTTTTGCGTCCACTCTCCAAATAAAAATAGACTGACTCGATCAAATAATTCGACTATTGAGGTTGGTTTAAATGATTGCTGAACTATTTGATCTAGTTGAGGAATCATCCTAGCATATTTCTCAATTTTATTCCAGGTATCGTCCTGGATATGCACCGCAGAATCCTTCCACACTTGGACCACTGACGTGGCAAACAATCCTTCTACAGGATACGAAAAATTGATTATGTGAGAACTGTTTCCCTTTGGATTTGATGTGTTATATGCTTTCAGCCAACTTGTAAAATTATTTATTTCAAAATACTCCGATCTCGTATAAATGCTGAAATTATTTTCCAATAATTCATCAAATGTTTCGTATGGGATTGGTTTCCTTAATTGGATCATGTTGTAAACGTTTTCACTTCTAT
>JAHZMV010002425.1:0-11654 GCA_027743765.1 Coecobrya sp. COE2 | reverse complement strand
CCAACCAACCGGCAGTCTTCTGGCTTGATTTAATTGAATGATTTAATTTTTTTCTAACTATTTTACAATCTACCCGGTTTTAAAAGCAACTCTCCTTCTTTATTTACTTTTACATACGTATATACATGTCAAAGATACAATGCAATCGGCTTGTTGAAAACAAAATTGCATGGAAAATCGGAACAAAAAAAGATTGACATGAGAAAGCTTAATCCAGCACAAGACTCTGTTTACCTGTAATTATCTCTCTCTGGGTTCTCTACTGCCTTTGTTTTTTGTTGTGACAGGAAAAAAAATTATAACTTTTGGTTGGTGAAGTGGGCGGCGGGTGAAAAAGCCAAGTGGTTGTTTTAGTTTTTAAGGTTTTTTTTATGGAACCGGCTGTTATATAAATAGATACGTGCGTGGGTGGATGCATGTGCGTTTGTTTGTATACACACTTGCATTACTACTGTGCATTGTTGTTACTTGTTTTGGCGGATGAGCTTTGTTGGCTGACTGAAAACTCGACTGATTGCTGTTGTGTCACTTTTTTTGTGAATTTGTGAAAAAAAACTGTTTTTAGTGATTTTTTTCTCTCTCGTGATTTCCAGCAATTTAAAGCCACTTGAGAGAGGATATTGATGAGTCATTAAACTGTTAAGGCCATTGTTGTCATTTTAACTTTCAAACAAGTGTGATTGGTGAACAATTTTTTATTTGTTACAATTGACAATAATTTATTAATTAGTCGTTATTATTGTTACTGCATTAATTTATTTTCATGTTAAGTTAACCCGGATTTTTGCTAATGAATGCAATACGAATTTAATGAGAAGAGGGACAATACTACACACAAAGAAATGAAAAGGCAGTTTAATAATGTGAAATTTAACCGATCTTAATTTATTCACCCCTTCGAATTCCCAACTAGTCAATTAACTACCATTATAAATATAATATTAATCATCACTACTGATTTTTTAGTGATTTATTCACTGATCTTGCCATATTTAAAGAAATTTAATCATTTCTAGTCAGCAGAAGCACACTACATACCAAAAAAATACATACCAACCCACCACCAATAATTAAATAAAACTGCAACAATGTATAATTCTCTATTTAACAAAATGCGTAAATCACGCTCGTCATCATCATCTTCGTCATCATTATTTATGCAACGCGGATTCTCCTCATGTTCGGGTCAAGTAGCTAGACTTTTATACATTACGTTCGGAATTGTGATAATGTCAGCGTCTTGCGCTGCGGCGACTAGCGGTAAGCCTCCAGTAAACTTTTTATACTTAAAAAAATAAATATTGTCACTCATTTGTCATGTGTTTAAAAATTATTTTCCATTGTGACGACAATAATATATGTATATAGAGTTGAGAGTAATCAATCAGCTTATGATGTCGTTAATTCCATTTTGGGGTTATCGAAAACTGACATTTTTATATGATCATTGCTGTTATCATCGTCATATCGGAAAAAAGTTTAATGCATAGGCGCATGCTCAACAAGTGAGTTTCAATTGTGACACGGGTCAATGTATTCCGTCGTCGTGGCAATGTGATTTTGACCATGATTGTCCGGACGAGAGTGACGAAATCGGTTGTCCAGGTAAAGACCTTTAAAATAAATAGCTTGTCTCTCTTGTCGCCGCTTTCTGAATACAAATATCAATTTCCTTTTTCCATGTTATTCAAGGAAAGTTGTTCGCGTCTGACATGTTTTCATGTTCCTTTTTGCGTCTTTAGCATTTTATTTATAACTTGTTGTTGTTGTGTAAAAAGACGTTATATTATTTTTCGACATTGATATGTGGTGGTGCCCTTTTTGGACAGGAAAAAAATAGGTAAAATCGTAGAAAGATGAAGAGAGCTTCACGCAATTTATCGATCGCTTCGACTCTGTGAGTCGAGTCGATTGATATTTTAGGTTATGTGGTGGTAAAAAATAAATGTCTATAACATCACGCGATTTCCGCATTTGTGTGTGCGTCCAGGCAGAAATGCTATTTTTCTTGAGGGATTTCATGATCCAAAAGTTAGTAGTTGCTACATAAATATAAATAGGAGATTAAAGCCTGAAATAAATTACATTAATGTCAAAAATTGATGCGATTGTGTTGGGAATTGAGAAGGAGAAGAAGATGAGTATAATATTTTTTGGGGTCATGCACTTTCCAAAATGGAATGTGATTGCCGGCTTTGCTGGAAGATGTTGGCCTGTGTGGTGCTTTTTTTAATTTGGATGATCCCATCCCATGTGCACAAAGCTATTATATTATTTGATGTGGTTGGCAGAGATGTCTATTAGTAGCATATTCTCCTTCTTTTTTTTTTCTTTTCATTTGATCATTGATGATGACGATGCTGACCATTGATATGATAAATCTGTACCATATTATTGATGTGGTTGGCGTCTGGTCTTTTTTGCACAAACTTTTAAATGAAAGTGAAGCAATAACTGAGGGGCAAAGCCTGTTGTTGCTGTATAGGTTTGTCTTTGGTAAAAGCCATATTGATTAGTATTAATATGTAGGTGCCTCCATTTATCAAGCTTTTAAATTAATCTTTATAGAATGTAGGCATGTAATGAGTAGTTGTATGTTAGTTCATCGTTATCTTATATAATCACGTAGTAATAGATAGGCATTTCGAATAGGGAAGTTCATTGGTGTCAAAAAAGTTGACTGTTGCTGCTGCTGTCATGTCAGTCGGCTTGTTCGACAGTTTCTCTGCCTTTAATAGTGGGATTTTTTTGGTAGTTAACTATACTTTTTTTTGAGTTTTACGTCTGAGCTGCTGCGGTAGGATTTCAATCATCACAAAATTTCCCAATGAACTAAAACAAACGCCACATGTGATCTTGGTCTGAGTCTGGACATGATGGCAACACGTTCTTGTTTCCCTGAAGTAGAAAGTTAGCATACATAAATATTTATTTACATGCATGCGTAAGTTTGCATAAATGAAAACCTTGTTCTTTTCTGGCCACGATGATGACCACTACTGACCACGTTACTTTTTAAAACGACATCAATTATAAATCAAACCTAGTTACCTAATTGATTTTGTTTTGAGAGCAGAATAATATGTCGACGCGGTGCATGATTACTCTATTCATACCGCATGGGCCGTTTTTTACAAATGTAATGTCTGCAATGCGTTCTATTTTATTTACAATCTTTCAAATTAAAATTAAAGAAGATATGGAGAGAGGGTGTCATCATCTGTAAACATGTTTTTAATCTGATTCCAACATCACACTACTGCTTGTAGAAATATAAAATAGTACATACAATACTGACGTTCATTTTAATGCGGTGCAGTGATGTTGGTCGGGTTTTGATTATAATGAGAAAATGTTTCGTAACAGCATTGTTTCAAGTTTCCACAAAAATAAAATTTACGTAGTTGGCTGTGTGCGCCAGAGATCCTGTGATTATTACATCACATCATATTACACGTTATCTCCACCGATTATCGCACCGTCACCAACTCTTCGTGCATTGTGCATGTGAGAAACAAGAGGTTCCAGTGAGCCGAGTAGGTATATAAAGTTTCTTAATAATAATCATGCTCGGTCACCCCACATCACATTTCTTCTGTGCAACTGCGTAGGATACAACAGCCACCACCACCAACGACTGGTTTGGTTCACGACGACGCTGATGATGACATGCCTGCATGCTTACTTTCTGGTGACGTTCTTTTATATCTAGCTTATTACAAGCACGTTGTTGTATTGTTGGGGAAGGTCCTAGTCACCATGCTATCTTTAGCTGATCATTGTAATTGATTCTCTTCAGAAAACATCTCAGTTTTACAAGATTTGAGAAAAAGGGAAGGCGTTAAAGATGAAGTGGACATTGACGTTCGTTGATCCTGATGTGTTTTAGTGCTGATCATCATCATGATTTTAATCATGTTCAAATTACACGGTTTGTTCACAAATGTGTACCCAAGCACAATTTGTACAAACATAGGTACATCTCTGTAAACTAACTAAAGAAGGTGCGCACTGGCGTACATACAGGTGGATTTGTAATATGAAATACAAACGATGCGATGGTGACTAATGTACTCTTTGCACTCAAATCACAAGACAAGCAACGCCACACCGCTATTATCGCTGTTCCCCCGTCATCCCATTCATTTTTTCATGCGATACAAGATGATGCATGCTTAGTTTTTTTGTACGTTGTACCTACCAAATACGTACAGTGTCAAGTGGAGCACAATGGCTTCGTTTTGTTTCCTCAAAAGACGTTACTTATAGGTACATTATATACGCTTACGGCATACCTGGTATACATAATAATATACTATAGTTAGCTATACATAGTCTAGATCATTCTTCAATAATGGCTTCCTGTGTAATGATAATTGGTATAGATTTTTAAAGTTTATTAAAGTATGTTTGTTGAAGACATGTGTTATACTACGCTTATAGATAATAATGTGTTTTTAGGCAATTTTGGTGTTCATAAGAAAAACGTGCACCAATTTTTTTTACACTGAATTTAAAATGATATTAATGTACAGCAAAAGCCGGTTACTACTGGCTAGCAAGACAAGCAAAGCAGAGAGAGAGGGTTATCATTACTGTTGAATGCCGTTGATGTTTCAGCTAGTACCTCTCCTGTTTGTGTATAAAGACGGAGTCCGTACTCCCTCCTAAGATAAATGTAAAGAATAATCTTGGGTACATATCTGATAAATGGTCCGATATAAAGTAAACTTGATGAGTTTAGAGCGACGAATAGAATTCCTGTTATGCATGCAGACAGGGGAACAGAGTCAAGAACAGATGCAGAAATGCCACAGAAAGTGAGTACAAGTACACGTATGCGAATTCTTTTTTTACCAGTTACTACTGCTATTATTATTGCACACACATCAATCCTCCTTCCTTCACTTTACACATTCCCTCGTATTCGTATTCTTCTAAAATGTATGTACATTGTACCAAGTTTCAAGTTTTGGCTGCTGCTGCATTTCTTTATAATTGGCTCAATACAGCACTATTAACTATGAAACTTGTATATCGTATGACCTAGCACGAGAAGCCTCTTAAACTTCAATTCTTTTATTCTGAAAGACAAAACGGCTACTACTAGAAGAGTTTTTACAACTTCCAAAGTGTCTAGCTACTTGTCTGTGTGTTTGAGGTAGTGAGTGGTGGTGTGATGTGATATGACATGAATTACAGCATGTTGTAGTAGGTAGGTATACAAATGCCATTGAGCATTTTGTATTTATGCTTGTTGTTAGTTAAAAGTACGCTCAGCCAACGTCAACCTGCGTTCCCATTCTTATTCACGCCAAAATGTACAAGAAAAATTAGTTAAAATGCTTCGGCCTGTGTTTTAAGCCGGCATATACATACGTATTTACTGACTTTGCAAATGAAAAAAAATAACCAGGTGAATTATTGTATAGATTTGTGTGGACGTACATAAATGCATACAGCTATTCTTTACTACACGTATGACAAAAAGCAATGCAGTATAAAACATAATAATTGGTTACATATTTACATTTTATTGATAATCACCATATTCACGTTCAATAATAATTACCCTATTGTATAAACCAACTGCCATATATATATCCACCCTCATCATATCATATAAGGTTCCTTTACGCGAAAAGATTGCACACACACATTCAATTGGATTACCGCTATATATACCCATATAGACTTTGCATGCGAACCTCAAGACACCCTCTCATTCTCTCGTTTGGTCGGCCTGAGCAGCAGCAGACACAGGCAAAACTTTAAACGTAAACTCAGAACAAGTACAATGGGAAAATTGTCAGGATAAAAGGCTAAATGGATTCAAACAACTAGGATGGTTGGTGGCGGTGGTATGCCAGAAATCAAAAAGGTAGCCCCAACATTCATGCCTCACGTCATCAGCAGTGGCGTCTCCTCCAAAAAGCTATTCAAATGGTCATGATATGCATGTCTTCGTCATCCTCCTCCTCCGCTTCATCATCGCTTACCAACATTTGTTTGCTTTTGTGCAATTGAGAGACAGTTATAAGATACGAGCCGGTTTTTTTGCGGCATGAGGTTCATCACTTGTGCCTATTGCATTACCTTAGTCAACTAAACTCAGTCAACGAAGCTGATGATATTACAGCTTATTATACAATTACGGTGCTCTTCATTGCTCATTCGGTATTATTCCTATTTTTGTTTGTGGAATATTCCAGGCTAGCGGTGCGGTGGTGTGTTGCTGTAATATGTGTGACGCGCTGTGTTCTTAAAAATATATTATGTTATTGTACGTGTGTGTACGTAGTTATATGGATCATAAGTTAGCTATATGCTGCCCCACACACAATAATAGCAAACCACGAATGAACGTATGACTCAATGTCGAATCATTTATTATTGTGCTTGCTTACAATTTTGAATCATGTCCTTGAAGAGATAGTTGGCAATCATCAGATCATCTCTCTCGTAATCACCCACATTATTCAGTTCACCAGCAGCAGGAGCCACAACAATAACTTTTTGCTACATCAAATTTTCTTATCGTGAAACACTTGATAGAACGTAGAACACAAGCTAAGCTATTCCTTAAACCTCTCTATTCCCATGGGTTATATGTGATGATGATATAGCTCAAAGCTGTGCTCTTGTGTGGAGGAACAATAAACGTCGAATCTTAATGGTTATGGGGATATACCACGCAACCGGGCTTTTCCTTCCTCACTGGAATTATTAGACATTTTTGGTCTGGTGGAGTGTATATGTATGTGAACAGTGCTACCTTCGTCAGGCAATTTATGATTCCGCAAATTCTCTCAGGTCATCATCCCATTCATTTTTTGTAGCATGTATCCATGTCCGAACCCGATTGATGATGAAAGTAATAGTAGCACAGACATGGTGATGATGTCGATGATACTGATGGCGATGACATGGTGAAAATTGTGCAGAATTTTAAAACAGCGTTTCACAACAATCAGCAAACTTTTTTTTCTGATATTCGAAGTTCTCAGAGACCTGCGAATGACGAGCATTAATTCAGCATATTATTTGCTTATTTATTTAGCAAACTTTTTTCAGCTTTGAGCAGGCCTGATGATGAAAGCACCTTTTGGGGGAAATTTGGTTGCGTATGCACTCTCTATGTGGTATGCATGTATAAATGGACATTGCTAGCCGAAGAATACTTGTAAAAACTGATCACACCACACATGCACCTTGTTCTACAAATAAGACTTCATTTGCAGATGGCTGGAAGCATAAATACTACACGAAATAGATAAAAAAAATGTAGACTCAAGCTATAGTACTGATTCTGTCCATGATGCAAGCTGATTGTGAGTCGAGCAAGTAAATAAATAGTGTGTAGTGTAATACATTTTTTTGCAAGGAAAAATATGTATCGAATATCGAACGAAATCGGGTATTGCTACACCCTGCTTATTCGATAAAAAGAAAGACGATGCGGCAACACCATTTATTTCCAGGAAACAAGTTCTTCGTTTAACGTGATCCTGATCATTCTGTCTGTCTGTATAGTTTGTTTCTTTGAATACTTTATTGTTGATATAAATTGAATGTGTAGTGTGTAGGTATAGTATTTAGATGTTAGGTACCTAATGTCTGTAGTAGTTTTCTGTGTAGACTCTCTTGACTTGACTCCTGCTGACTTTTCCCTAATTTTTTCCCTTCCACTTCTTCTCCCTTGTTGGCTTCCTTGTTCGATGAGTCTATGCATTATTTATTAAGAAGAGAAAAAAATAAGGTTTGTTCTGTGAGAGCTTCTTTTTCTTCCAGCAGCAGTCACTTGCATGCATCCCATCACTTTCCTTCTTCATCCTCATTTCGCGTCTCACTTGTTCTTTTCTCTTCTTCTTCATTTCTTGATTCTCATCTCATTTGGATACAATTTTCAACTTGCTCTACTTTTTCAAGACATGAGGAAAATAAGACAACACTCACGCAAGCAAGGGAAATTGTTTCTTTCCTATTTTACATGCTTGTTTTAGAAACATGAGGAAAATGGTAAAGATATGAAGGTATGATAAAAAGTATGTATACTTTATAGTGTCCCAATCTGAAGATACAATCAGCTTCCACTTGAATGTGTAAAAGAAACAAGCCTGTTCTTTCTAACCAGTCTGAATTTCAGTACATATTTGGAAATTCAAATTGTTCTGGTGTGAATTATGGGAAAATGGAACAGGCTTTGAGTTTGTGTGTATTTTACTACTACTACGTGTACGGCAATAGCACCAGATGTACACATTTTCATTCCCATCCATTTTTATGCGTCTTATTCCTTCCTTGTAGCTGATGACGTTTGATCCTGACTGATCAAAAAGTCCTTACTGGGCATAATGCATTTATGTATCTGTAGCACAAGAATTCTACGTGTATTCGTCTTCTTCTACTTTGCCTCTCTTCCATCTTGTTTGACTTACTTTCCTTTTGGGTTTTGGTTTGGATATCATCGTGGGAATTCCAACATATTGTCCAGACCAAATTACACGATTTGCCAAATAGCAGGCCAGACCAGCTAGAGGAAGAGCTTTAGAAGAGGAAGCATTCTAGACTACTCATCTCTTGAGTGACTTCTCTTTGGACAACAGCCATGTAGGTTAGGCAGGAAAGCAGCAGCAGCAGCAGCAGTAGAGGCTTACTTTTGTTGACTTGACTAGGTAGACTTGCTTAAGGCAAGTAAACCTTGTATCATGATCTACTAATCTCCTCTTTGCACGAATATATCCTAGATAGAAATCACGGCATGTCCGTGTAACCCGTGTAACCCTATCAGACATGACCATTCATTTTAAACGAAACTAGGTATGTATCTCATCTCCAAATTCGTCACGAATTCATCACTACCCAGTTACGACAATGAGGATGCTGATAATTACTCCACTTGCTATTAGGTATGCTCAATGTTCGTTGAAAATACGTGTTCCTCCCTGTAGAATGCTAAAAGAGACGTGTGGGATGAGGTACTTGTGAATATGCTCGCTTTCCTTTTACACTTTTTCCGTCTGCCTGTCCACAGAAATAATTAAGCGGAAGATGGTGATGGTTGGTGTGGTCTTCTTCTGTGATAGCGGCGGTTGAAGAAAGCGAAAGTAGAAGAGCTTCAGAACTTCCAGGAAGCAACTAATGACCGTGTCAGGGTGAAGCATTATAGACAGAGAAGTAAAGAAAATATATAATACTCACTCTCGCGTACACCTTCTAGTTACTTTTACTTCTGGAGCAATAGAGCAAAATGCAGTGAAGCACACACGCAAAGCATTATGTACGGCAACAGCCACACACTTCATTCATTCATTCCTTCTTTCGTTCACGTTCATTTTCTTCTTTATTCCCATTCTAATAAGAAGTTACTTATTGTCTCATTAACGTGACGTTTTGATGGACCATCGTAGTCGTAGTATACCTTTACGAGTGTACGAAACATAATATACCCTCTTCTATTTCCACCCACACACGTACCGCAGTATTACAGCGTGTTCGTCAAGTTTTTGAACGTTTTCAAAGAGAAGAGTTGCTGCAGAGTTACAGCTCTATCAGTTTTTTACTGTGTGTGGTGGTGTGTTCTGTACTAGCGAAAGAAAAGCCATTTCTTTTTACGGATACGGCACTAATTCTGGGATAACGTGGATAGTTTTTGGAAGATGCTTTATTTTATTCCAGGGAAAAAGGCAATAAAGGATATCTCCTGCTGTGACGATTTGACATGGTCGAAATGTCCCTTGAATTGTAATGACCGGTTATAAGGAAAATTGGAGATGGAGAAAAGGACGCGATAATAAAAGTGGGTGGAGGATTTGCCTAACTGGTATACCTAAGTAGCGGTAGGTATAGAATTCGAAACGCTCGTTAAGTCTTCTTCTGAGTGAGAGAGCCTGTTAAGGCAGATTATTAGACAAACCTTAATAAGGACAAAGCCATAAAGCTAGCTCGTGTGTATTCCTGTAAATCTTCTTATCAGTAGGGAAATAATGATGATAGATGATAGGAAAAGGACAGGCCATATAAACTATTTGGAAGAAAGAATGGAACCATTCACTAGAAATCGAATTATTACCAAGAAGTGGAAACGACAGAACTGTATGATGACGTGACATTTGCTTGGCACTTTTGATGTGGCACGTTTTCTCTTTTATATATTTTTATGATGTTGCTGTTATGTTGGTAGTAAATGTGACGATGATGATGGACTATTTAATGGCTTGTTTCTTGAACACAACATTTATTTCTACTTGTCGATGGTGGTGGTGGTGGTCATCATAATCATTACTTGTATTTGTACACGTGACACAAGCTAGCCTCGGTGTTTTTTATGACTACATATTTTGCTTATTTAACCAAAACACGAAAGAGTTGCTACGAACAAGAAACAAGCAGATTTAACTTTGCTGATTCTGATGCTGACGATGAAAGCAAAATGGATTAGTATACGTACGCATTATGTATAATTTTCCGTGTTGAAAAGTCGACAATGGGCTGGAGTATATGATTTATTTCCCATTGTTAAACAAGTCGTTCGTCGTTTTCTCGTGCGTGGCTATTGTTCCCTGTCCGTCTCCACTACTAGAATGGCGTACTGAACCGAAAATTTATGATTGTTTGATCGAGATCAGCAGCAGGTTCATTAGAAGACAAGTGAACAAGTTGGTAGCACAAGTAGAATGGATATAATATATATGTATGGTTGGTTGGTAAAGGAAAGAGAAGTTCCAGCACCGGAATTCTCATTGCAAATGGTATAGCAGCTAGCACATCTGTCATGACGAGTATCCTCTCTGGACAAAGAGGACAATACCGAACCGACCGACAACTTATTAAATGGAATCTTTCTTCCTTTTGTGCGCAATATAGGCATAATATGAAATTTTTAATGCTAACATCATCGTCTCATTATTTTCAGTCTCATTATCATGTGTGTTATACGTTGTATGTAGTTATTCCTCATTTCTTTCCCATAATAAAATCCCATAATCATCAACACAACAATTACTATGCACTATTAAATTATCATCTTGGTACAAGCTACAAATGTACCTATATTCTTCTCCGCTGCCTGTAATCTTCAGCAAACATCTTTCTCCGTCTCTTCCACTTCACTCCAGAGTAGATTTTCATAAACTATCCATTTAACATGTACTCTGTAATCTCTCTCTCTCCGTTCATTTTCTTAAGCGCGCATAAAACCTGCTAACTGGAATGATCAAAACATATAATACACACCATGAAACAAGGTTGACTATCATGCACATCATGATGAAGGTTTTCTTCTTCTAAATTCCCCGGACGGACGGAGACGGAAGGAACGCATGCTACGAATTACGGTTGTGGAATAATGAAGTAGTCCACACTGTAGGGGATCCCTTTAACAAGGCATAAAAAACTAACAATGTTTACACGGATCCACATGAATCATTATTACTTTAATGACCATGCAGATGGAGTGGAAAGAACCTCCTCCGTTGTTTCGTGGAGGATTTCGCTGTGGAAAATAACATTAAGAAAATTAATACGATGAATACTTAAATGTTACACGGTCTAGCCAGTTTGCTTGCATTTCTCTGTATTCATATCTTCTCATTATCATACGTAATATTAAGGTATGGCTGCATTGTACGTATTTAAGTATATCTGAAAAAAAA
>JAHZMV010002424.1:0-11986 GCA_027743765.1 Coecobrya sp. COE2 | reverse complement strand
GAATGAGCAGTTGTACATAGTCTCTTGATTCTCAAGTAGTAGCATCAGCAACGGATCTTCCCGCAGAGTTTTTAACCACCAACACCAGACCACCAGCAGTACCACCACTACTACCACTGCCGTCAACCGTTACCACACAAAACAAGAGAGGAGATGTACTGTGGAGTATATATGACACACAAGTACAGGAAAAGTAAAAGTTGAAACTTGGACGAAGAAACGGAAAATCTGCGTAAGTATTCCATTTTTTCTATGTGAGCGCGTGTAGATAGATACTTGGCCATTGCCATCACTATATGCACGTACGTCGGACGATGACGACGTAGACATCGTCAACAAAAAATAATAGCTGTGCTGAGTTGATGCAGAAAGAAAATGCCTTTTCATATTTAAAACACGTATTACTCATTCATGTATGTGTGTAGTATGCATGTATGTTGGACTTGAAGAAAGAAGGGAACTGAAAATATTCCTGAGTGAACGTGTACATAACTTCTATACTTTTTAAACTCATGTTATTTCTTTATACGCAAACACTTTGGTTGGTTGTCAGTGACTTTCATCGGAGGGACAAGGAAGAAAAGTTTCCATTTAAAAAAAAGAATACGAAAAAAAACCTTTTAAAAATATATATGTGCACATTATAATATATGACTGTTGCAGAGACAAGTACCTTGTTACTGGTGAATGACTAGTTGGCTATCTTTCTGGGTAGTGGAAAAAGAAATATAAAAAAAGAAGAAAGCTGTGAAAGCATGCAAGTGGAAAGCAACTGGCGAGAGGAAGAGGGGCAGGATGGGAAAATGCGATGAAATATGCATTAAATGTGTATATGTAGAAGTACAAGATGAAGAATTGAGAAGAGAAAGAAAGGAAAAGAAGAAGACTTTTACTCTCTGTTGCTTGCTTTCTCCGCGGCTTTATATATTTATAGGAAGTTGTAGAAGAAATGCATATATTGTAAAAAGTGGAGTGATGGTAAGCTGAAGTTAACGTGGTAGTAGGAGGAAATATTATATGTGAATGGATGGATGGTTGATGGGTATGTATTCATGAGAGAAAGTTTTACAACTTTTTACTCTTTTCAAGAAGTTGTACTCTTGAAAGCTTTATAGACACTAATTTGGGATACATACGTCAAAACACCAACTAGAAAATAAGAGAGGAAAAGGAGAAGCAAAAAGACGAGTAAGAAAAGAAAAAAAGAAGAAAACTTGCTTCGTCTTTTTGCTGGCTTTTGTGTTGGATTTACTACAGAGGTGGATGGTGAAGAAAAAAAAAGCGTGGAAAAAGTCCAAGAAAAACCGGGCCCAAAAATGGAAGAGTTGAATAAAAGGTATAACTATAATAAGTAGTGGTGGGACACAGTAGTATAAGTGTATAGAACAGGAGAAAAAAAAATACTCTCCCGTGTGATGATATACACAATGGTTTATATTAGTGGAGTGGAATTGGAAGAATGAAGTAAGAAATTTTATTCGCTTGTTTAGAAGAAAGCAGTACTAAAAGTGAACTTTGACAGTCTGTGAGCAGAGCAGAAATTTGGAAGGGTTAAGCCTGAAAAAAAGTTGGCAAATCGTTGGAATATCATTTTTTAACAATAAAATGTGTCAGAATTGCCGTTGGTGGTACGTCAATCATTTCCATAAAGCCACTTCAAAATGATGTAGTATTGTAGCTAGAAAGTTCAATAGGATTCCCACAATGCCCCATTTTCCGACTGCTAATTAATTCAATTTTGTACAATTGTCTGTCTACTTGATTGAGGAATTATTAATTCCAGAAAAGCATTTCAAAATTTTGTTAATTAATAATAACTTTAAAATGTTTTTGGCCTGAGTGCCTGTTCATATCCCCAGTGACAAGACTGACCTCCACATTTCTTCTTTCACTACTGTAACAACAATTGTAAGTACATAAAAAGGTAATGGCTTCGTAATAAGCTTCCTATTTCCTTTTGTAACATTCCTGCTACGTTGCAATCATCATGATCATCATCCACCCATCATCAGTCAGTCGTTTTGCTTGTTACAAACTTGATAGCTCATATACTCCATAAAAACGCGGACCAAACAGCAGCAGCAGTCACCACCACCAACAAAACGCTTTTCAGTAAATTGTTCACTAGAAAACATGGAACGAGAGAGAAAGCGAGTAATGATGGCAATAACAATGTAGCCGTTGTACCACCACTGCACTGTCATATAATATAAAATACTACTTGAGCAACACTACTACCATCTCCATATACACTACCTCTTTTAGCCTTTTTAGCAAAAAAAAGCTGTTCAGCTTGCAACCTGCCTTTCTCCCTGTCATCATATCATCATGATCATCATCAACTCCTTCTTCTTCATGAAAACTACTAAACTAGGTAAACTAAAAACTACTACTACTACTACTACTCACTCCTCGACTTCGACTACTTACTTCTCCTACACAAGTCCATAATAATATAACTTTTTACCAACTCAACTTCCTCATCTCTCTATTTTCTCTCTCTCTCTCTGCGAAACGAGCAGGAAAGTGAGCCAAGTCACAGTGCAGCTTCTCTGGAGGAAGAATTTCAGTTATTATTACCACTTACATAACAACTTAGTACTACACAAGCAAGAAAATTGTTTACTAATAAAAATAATAATAGGAGTAATATGCTTTTAACATAAAACTAAGTAATGCGATACGAATACGATCTTCTCTCTCATCAGGGACACGCGGTGGTGGTGATGGTGGCGAGGGAAAGCAGAGAGAAAGAGAGGACGATGACGGACAAGAACAACAACAACAACTGTCTAACCATGACTCATTAACTGTCCAACTTTTTATGTTTAATTAAATTACTCCAATTTATCAGCTAAAAGAAGAGAGAGAGAGAAAAAGAGTTTTTCATCCTTTCAACTTTTCCCGTAGTTGTAGTGGTTCAAGCATTTTACTCTACAAATAACAGGACTAGTGCAGTGTTATGGATCCAGTTGCGTCCCAGCAGGTTTCTCTTGATGCCTCTTCTTCCCTTTTTCCAATTTCGTTACGAAATTGTTTACTCCAGCAGAGGAGAGAGGTAAATATTATGGACATACACTCTTTCTATGTACGTGGGTAGTTTGGTAATAATAATTTAGTGAAAGATGATTTGGGGCCTAATGACTGACACAAGCAGATGGCGACAAACTCCAGACTAGTGATAGAATATGAGTGTATGAAATAAANGTTTACTCCAGCAGAGGAGAGAGGTAAATATTATGGACATACGCTCTTTCCATGTACGTGGGTAGTTTGGTAATAATAATTTAGTGAAAGATGATTTGGGGCCTAATGACTGACACAAGCAGATGGCGACAAACTCCAGACTAGTGATAGAATATGAGTGTATGAAATAAAAATATGAGTGTATAAAATGAAATTGAAATTAATTTTACTTTTTGAACTAACAGAGTAGCCAAGTCATTCCACCCACTTCTCTTCATCGTTTTGCTCTCCAAACATTTTCACAAATGACTAGAAAAAAAGGAAAAGGGTTATACAGATGGGTTTATATTCTCCTTTCTTTTTTTTCTTCAACTTTTGTTCATGAAACAGTGAGGAAACATCCATTTAGAAAACATGTTCATTTATAAACGATTTTTTCTACAAGACTAAAAAATGTTTCACAGCTTACCCTCCAATTTGTGAAGGACCCCTTGCCCTTGTTGATTTCCATTGTTGCAGGCTGCTGTCAGCGGCTGAAAAATGAAAAGTACGATTTTTTCTACAAGGCTAAAAAATGTTTCACAGCTTACCCTCCAATTTGTGAAGGACCCCTTGCCCTTGTTGATTTCCATTGTTGCAGGCTGCTGTCAGCGGCTGAAAAATGAAAAGATTTGTGTTCTCCAATATTTCCCTTAAAAATATCCATCTATATACCTACATATACATCTTTACAGCTTTATTTACAAGACGGGAATTTCAAATCAACTTTTTTTATTCTCGTCGGTGTATTTAAGAAAGAAATGTATACATATATTTTATTCTAGGAAGAAAAAAAGCTGATAGCCTTTGGCCTTTTGTGTGTAGTAATTTTCTATTTTCTTTCCCTAAAAAAGGAATAAATGGGCAAGAGGAAGAAACAGAAGCTATTTTAAAAGCCGTATTGCCCACACACACACATACACACGTTCTCTCTTTTCCCCTGTCTTTCTTTCCTCGTTTTCTACTTATTATTTTCCTCCCTCCTCTCTATTTATTCTCGCCGTGTTAA
This sequence comes from Coecobrya sp. COE2, assembly GCA_027743765.1. Lineage (NCBI taxonomy): Eukaryota > Metazoa > Arthropoda > Collembola > Entomobryomorpha > Entomobryidae > Coecobrya > Coecobrya sp. COE2. The sequence continues at coordinate 7,752 of JAHZMV010002424.1, read as the reverse complement.
AGTTGAAATGGTTCCCTCTCTCGTTCTCCTCTCAAATTCGACTTGTTCTCCTGCTGCTGCTAGTCCCTTAATCCTTTTCATGTTTAACTTTTTTTCAGCTCACTTCTTCCTTTCCTTCTTGTTTCATGTTGTTCCAGTTACAGCAACCAGAAATAAAAGGAAAGTGAGCCAGCATGTAATCTGAATACAAATGGACTGTGACCTTTTTTCTTTAACGTTGAGTACGTGCCGACGTTGTTCATCTTGTCCCGCACTAGTTCTACAAGTAGTCCTAGAACTATACTATGTGTGTGTTCTCGCTTACAAAAAGGGTATTTTTAGTAAGTGGCTAGTATTTATGTACATGTTGTCCTGCCATTTCCTGTCGTAAAAGCTGTTTTATTACGTCAGAGTTATGGCTCACTACCTAAATATATCACCGTTTTTCTTGATTTAATAGCCATCAAAATGGTATCAAATGATAAGTTAATTTCTTCTCCTTCTCCTCTCTGTTTGTATTTTCAGAGAGGGCCAAGCGTACAAATGTAAAGAAAAAAAGGGCAATGACGATATTGCAAAGAGGGGAAAAAAGCTTCTCGTAGATTAAATCGACAAAGAGTCTAAGAAAACTTTATTGCTAGAGCTGCCCATTTTCTTCTTCTGATGTATTTTTTTTGTTTGAGGGAAAGCACGGAAATAAATCCGTGTATCGCCACAGCCCGTCCAACCGAGTCCAGATCACCAACCAACCATAACCATCAAGCAACGAGATCTGAAGAGAGAGAGAGAAAAAAAAGACAGGGCACACATAGCTTCTTGGGAAAAAAGATGAAAGGATACAAAAATAAAGAGAAAGTAAGAGAAGGTAAAAGTAAACGTCTGTATGTGTGTGTTGGGTGGTTGAGTGAGGACGTGGAGGTGAATTATGATCAGTGCTGATGGTGCTAAATAATGACAAAAGTTGATAGATCATCGTCATCACGATCACCATCATTGCCATCACCCACCACCACTGCCACGGGTTCTTTTTTTCAGAATGAAACTCTTTTTTTTTCTCCCAGGCTTATTATATTGGTTGTGTAGGTTCGGTGATGCGAAAAGTGTGAAAGTGGAGATTTACAACGTTATTAATATATATGGAGGTGAATTATGATCAGTGCTGATGGTGCTAAATAATGACAAAAGTTGATAGATCATCGTCATCACGATCACCATCATTGCCATCACCCGCCACCACTGCCACGGGTTTTTTTTTCAGAATGAAACTCTTTTTTTTTTTCTCTTCCAGGCTTATTATATTGGTTGTGTAGGTTCGGTGATGCGAAAAGTGTGAAAGTGGAGATTTACAACGTTATTAATATATACGACGACATATGTGTCCATTTATAATGCGTCAGTAATGCCGCCGGTAGTAGAAAGAAAGCTGATGGTGGTCTGGCATTTTTTCGGTGGCAGTGCGTACGTCTGACCTCCGACCTTTTTTTATATCAAAAGAAAGCCTCATCATTCTCCACCAAGAGGTAAGAAAAAAGAGGCAAGCGGGGATATTATTTTCTTCTCATTTTCTTCACTCGTCCATTCAACAGAAAAGAAGGTGGGGAGGCTTGGTGGTAAGAAGACGCGGCATGACATCATGATGCTGCTTCTGGCAAACATATTTCACATTAAAAATGGGAGCTTCTAAAAAACCTTATAAAAGTTACATTGCACACCAGTCGGCCACCACCACCACGACCAACACCTTCCAACATGCAGCCAATAAAGAAGAGAAAAAAATCCTTTTCATCCGTCCATCCATTCATTCCTTGGAACAAGGCTGTTCTCTAGAAGAACATTCTGGTGGAATATGGTTGCTGCCCTGATGCTGATGCCGGTGGTGTTTTCCCTTTCACCAACTCCCTGTTATTGTTTGGCACTCTCTGTGAGTAAAGTGAGCGAGCCCCGGATGCTATTTAGTTATACACTTATATACTTTCTTTTCTTCTTGCTTACTCACATTTGTTCTCTTTTTCTTGATCTCCATCTCACGTTCTTTATTTTCACATGAAATCATCATTCCTTCTCTCTCTCTCTCTCTTTGGTTTATTTTCTCTCTCTCCCTGCCTGGTGCACTTGTTTCTTATTCCTCCTCTATATTCTCCCGTGTCAGCACCTGACTCGCTCTAAGCTGATGACGCTGACACTTAACTCTTTGACTTGTTTTTCACTCCTTTGCTTTTCCTGCTGATAATGCTATCCTATCCCCTACCACTACCAACACTACACAACTCACTATCATCACACTTGAGTTCGCTTGGTCAGTCAAGCAAACAGGCATCCTTCTTCCCTCTCCCCCTGTCTATTCTGGGCTCTTCTTCTTTTTGGACCAGTGTATGTAATAGTGTGCATGTACCATGCATGCCTGCTCACTCTTTACAACTTGCTCCTATCTTCCTGGCAATTTTTCGTAAGGCTAAGTTTTTTTTTGTTTGAAACAAGAAGAACAACTCTCGACAGAAACAGAGAGAGAGAGACTGTGAGTGAAAGAGAGAGAGAAACAGAGATTTTGTTCGTTAAGGCTTTTACGCACACCTGACTACCAAAAAGATCACACAAAAGCAATAAAAATATGTATGAGGAGTGCGCTCTCCAACCTCAGGAGTACAACAGCGGGTACTTCCTCTCTTAACTTGGAGAGCTCTGAGAAAAGCAGCATCACACACACACGCTGGCAGTCAAAAGCATCCTGGCCACCAGCGCACCAGAAAAAAACTATCCCAACCGTTACTACTACTATCACCGCCACCACCAAACATAACTATTATTATTGCAAGGATTTTACTATATTATTATTATATTTTTATGTAGGTAGCTGCCTTAGTGGAAAAACAGGCATTTAAAAGTGGGAACAAGACTGATACGAAAACATAAGAGATAAAAAGACAAAAAAAAGTTATTCTTCGTGCCGAGCCTTCCCGAAACAATCAAGCTTTCTCTGGCTCTACTTGGCATTTGCACTATCAGCAGCTTTATCATCGTCACGATCTTTCTTCTTGTAAAGGACGATATGATCTTCATCATCAGACTGACTGAGAGAGTAGCAAAAGCAGCATGATCATCTTTATCTTTTTCATCATATCAAAAGTTCATCATAACTGTTTGGGAACACAAAAGGAAACGAGATAAGTTTTTTTTTCTAGGATTTTGTATAAAAGCTAGCTAGAGAAGGAGGAAGGAAGGAAGGACTTGAACAAGGCGGAAGAGTGTTCATTATGACAAGCAAACACCTCAGGCATTCTTCTCCTTCCTCTGTAAAAAGAAGATGAAGGTGCATCATCATCTTTAATGAAAATCATCCTTGATTACTTAATCAAATCTTGAGAGAAAATCTGTGTAAGCTTTTAGCAAAGTTTATATTACAAGTCTTAAAGTCAGCTTTATGCCAAGGAAAGGTAAGTTGCTTGCGTGGGATGCATAATGTGAGGAGAAAAGGCTGAAGGTGAAAGATACCAGAATTTTTGCATGACTTTCTCCTTCCAAAAAATACAAAACAGATTTTTTCCCAAAAAAAACTGAAATGGATTTTGGAATGTATTTTATTTATTATTTGTGCATATCTTACCGCTCATTCAATCGAGATAAAAAGGAAATGACATGTATGGAATCACATTTATTATTATATTATGCAAACTTTACTTTCCCCTTAAAGAGGAAAGGAGGAGGTGAAAGATGGAGAAAAAGACAGAAATGAAAAATGTATAAACTTATTTTCACTCCCTTTTTTCCTTCAATGCTTTCTCCTACATGCTTTCCTTTTTGGACGTCTTTTTTCTTCTTCTTTGCAAGAATCGAATTTACAGTTGATTGCATGCTGATTTGAAAGGCGAAATGGAAAAAAATAGTAAATGGTGAGCTTGTTGTAAATCTGTGTGTCTCTTTCCCAGCGTGTGTATAATAATCTGTGTGTGCGAGTGTGTCGTATGGTTTATTTATATATAAATAATAATAATATACTTGAGAATTTTTCCTTGTGGAAATGTGGAAAGCATAAAGTGGAGGAAGAAGAGAGAAAGTGGATGGGAAAAAAGGGAATAAAAAAGGAGAAACGACAAGAAAAGCTGTACTAGAAAAAAAATAAAATCTAACAGCAGTCTAGCTGAGAGAGAGAGAGAGAGAGAGAAAGAAAGAGTTGAGTAGTTGGTTAGGTTTTTTTCCGGGATAACAGAATGATTGCCAAAAGTCACATGAATAGTAGTAGTAATGGCATGGTAGTGCCTGCTGCTGTTTTTTTGGGCCTGTCCTGGTATTGGATTCATAACTATGAAGCTGTGAGGAGTAAAAGTATGAACCACGATAAACTTTGGTTGAGTGCCTTTGTTGTTGTCTTCCACCTCAACCTCCTTTTCCCCTTCACCATCACCACCGCTGTTGTAGTGCCATGCCATGATGGTCTGCTGCATAGTTTGTGGTGGTAGTATAGTATGTAAGTACACTAGAAGGAGTCATGTCGCTGCTGAGAGAGGAGGAAAAAAAGTTCAAGTCAGGCCAGGCCCTTTCTTGTTATTATTATTATTTTTCCACACACACACACAAGCTTGGAAAATGAAAAGAAGTAAAAGTTGTTTGGTTGGTGGATGCTCAATGGAGAAACTATAACTTTTCCTCTGACGACACGACACACAGCCAAAGAGTTTTTTTTTACTGTGATGTCATGCAAGTCGATACTGGAAAATTGGAATGAAAAGTGATTGGAAAGAGAGGGAGAGACAGAAGAGAGAAAAAGGAAATACTATAGTAGGACGAGAAGAGTCATNATTGATTTGTTTTGTGGATAGTAAAATGGATGATGACATATGTTAAAGGGGGGTTGGATTGGATGAGGATATGGCAGCGGCTGGTACAGAATAAATATTATTATGCATACATACCTCTTCACAACAAGCTGCTGTTGTGGCAGCTGAATCACAAAATCTGAAAGTTTTTCCAAAGAGTTCAAGTGTGCCACATGAGAAGATGAGGACATGTGAGGATGGAAAGGATGATGATGGTGTGAGGAGAAAGTTGCTTTGCTGCTGCTGCCATTGAAGGGCTTTTGTCAAGTCAACATGTCAACACGGAAATCATACACAGATTTCTACACACCGCAAAGCAGCTACTCTACAGTATCGCATCGATGATCAATGGAAGCTGGCAAGCTAATTCTTCTCCTTCAGTTGTGAAGAGAGACGGAAGAAGAAGAGCCTTTCCAAAAGCAACGTGGCAATCAAGTCGGTTATAGTGATGCTGACGATGAAGATGATGGTTTGTATGACAGCATTTCACTACTACTGCTGTGTGTGTGTGCTTACGTAATGTCGAGCACAAAGAAAAGTTTTGCTCTGTGTGAAAGGGAAAGAGTACAAAGGAAGCATTCACATTCATTCATTTCCCTTCAACTCTTCAGCAGCATCATCAAATTCCTTGTTTGTTGGTTGTGTGTGAAGGGAAAAGCCACCGAGAAACAAGAAAATGCATGCATATATATAACCCATAATATTCCTCTAGCTTGGTTTTCTCCTATTCCTTTTATGGCTTGGCCGTTACTTGTCTAGTTTCCGGTTTTAGGACACACACTTCATCATCCATCCAAAATAGGGAACATAAATCAAAATGGCTTCATATGTGTATGTGTGTAGTAATGTTGTTCAGTTTTACAGGGTACATCCAGTCTTAGTCCACAAGACACACATTTAATATGAAAATGAAAAAGGGACGGAGGAAAAACAGAAAAACAACATGGTTCATAGTTCACAACAAGCTGAGTGAGTAGAGTAAGTAAGAATACCACTGCACGACTACTCTCTAGATTCTCTCTGATGATGATGATGACTTTGGTATATGGAATCGCTCGCCTCTTTCTGGGGCAAACCCATTTTCCATGAAAATGAAATGAATTCACAAAATTCTTCTCTTTTAAAGAGAATGTCGGATGAGAGCAAGTACTACAGAAGAGAGTAGGGACTTATGCCAATAATGTAATAAGAGTAGTATCCACTTTAAAGGCTCATGTGAAAAAATGTTTGCAAGCCTACTCATCCACTACTACAAAACGGACACATACTTGCCATCTAATAATAATAACAATAATAAATAGGCATATAGATATATCGACATGTAGAGTTTTTCCACAGAAAATAAACCCGGGTGTTATATGTACATACAAGAATTGTTTTTCTTGCTCCTTTTCTACTGAATGTCTCTCACAAGAGCCATGGTTAGTAGCGATCACTGGTCGTTCTTTTTTTCTAAAGAAAAAAAAAGTACTAACACTGCTGGGGTGATAGTAGTCGCAGTGTTTTGGCACCCGAGGCTATTATCTTGGATAAATGCTTGTGAGCACACAGCTAGACAATATTACAGACAGAGACACACGCTTTCTCTCTGTCGTGGTGGTCCACAAAGTTTTTGGCTCGGTTCTGTATATTTGGCTGATGTGGAAAGTAGATAAAAGAGTATAAAAAAAGAGAAAGAAAATAGTATAAAAGCTCTATAAGGTCTGTCGAGACAAACAACCAAGGAGAAAAGGATGCCATGCAGCACATTACGATACTACGACACACACAAGACACATAAGAAAAAAGACCGTTTTGTGTAAAGTGAGCAGAGAAAGAAAGAAAGTGTGTGTAAGTATATATGTTTGTCGGGATGACATGAGGATATGGGAAAAAGAAGGAATGCTGATCATCATCTCGTCGATATATATGCCCGGTTTTTTCGTTGAACGAGCAACGTGAAAGTTGATGTGTGTTTGGAAAATCACTTTTTTATCGGTTTTTCTGCAAAAAATATATATATAGACGAGAAGAAAGACTATATGGATATATATCCCTTGTTTTGTTACCTACCTTTATAATATATAATGTCATAGCTGGAAGGCAGATAGATTCTGCTGAGAAAAGTTTCAAGCGTGTTTTATGCTATTATGCTCGTTCGACTTCAACTATTGTTATTGCCCAAAGGCGATCCATTCACTCTGACTGCATCTTTCTCTCGCTTTGAATTCGGATAAGATTATTATTACGCTTTTTAGGGAAAATAAAGAGAGAACAGAGACCCGTGGTCCTATGTCCTTTATATCTTCTTGCTGGTAAAAAACCCGTGAAAAAAAATCATCTCTCAAACAGAAGCATCTCACCCGGGTAGAAATTGGCTCAACTGAACCGATAAGCTTTTATATAGCTTATTATCGAAAACACGGTTGACAGACCACCAAAAAAACAACCAGAGAAAGTAAAATTCCCACGTATTTTAAATAGAGTCTATTTAAATGTATGCATTATTTCACTCTATGGCTGGGGTCACATTGCCCCAAAAAAGGAGTGAAAGTGGATGTTATTGTGTGGGAAAATGGGCGGAAGTGAAAGTGCATTGAAAAAAAAGTGGAGCAGATGAGCAGACTCTAGCAAGCAGCGAGAATGTTCGTAAAAAAAAGGTGCAGGTGCATTTACAAAACAACAAGTTTATTTATAGAAATCGGAGCACAACGACGTGTTGTTTTGTAAATGCACTGATTTATGTAGTGGTTCGCCCACAAGTTTTGCGAATCTCACGAAAAAATACTCGGTGACTTAAATACTGTGGAAGTTAGTTAATTGTGGTTAGCGTATTTAAAGTGGTTAAAGTGGTTGCTGGTTTGAAGAGGTGGGTTGGGGATGTTCATGTTACCTGTTTTAATGATTGGTTTATGGTTTATTTGAGTGTGATGGTATTATGTTTGCATAGAGTTAATTAGTAAGATGATTAAATGCACACGTG
>JAHZMV010002423.1:0-15062 GCA_027743765.1 Coecobrya sp. COE2 | reverse complement strand
GTGTAAATGATCATCAAAAAACTTTGAACAAAAAGAAGAAAGAGGATGACGTCGTATTATGAGACTTTTTGAAAATCACCTGAAAAAAAGAAGAACAAGAAAAAGTGACATGGTGATCATGATCAGCATCTCTTCTTGATCATGAGCAACTCTACTAGGACCAGTAATATATAAGTACTCATTGACTGACTAAACTGAGTCGGTTAGAATTTTTCCTGCTGTATGGAATACATACTGAAGTTTTGGTGATTTTTTTTGGGCGAGAAAAAGAGAAATATCTTGGTATATGGTGCTGCTTGGTGGGGATTATTGTGTGCAGTGCACGTATACGGGCTTTTCGGTACATCTTCCTTTATTTCCATTATATTCACCTTGTTTCCCTTTTTGTGTAAGCGTTTGCCGCAACTAATTCTCACCGTGCGAGGAGAAGAAGAAGAGTGCCACCGCCGTAGAAACTTTTTGTACAGCTTTTTGGAGATTTGTTGAGAAGAAGGAGGCATACGTGCGCATAATATTGTCGGCACAGTAGTAGTATATATTATTTCTCTATAATCGGTATATACACTAGAACAAGCAGCAGAAGGAGAAAAAGAGTGTGTGTGTCGTGCCTCTGTGTTTTTTCAAGTACCCTTTCAATTTTAACACGGGACTGAGAATCTAATGAACATTCTGACTTTGGAGAGCAAACAGCCTTCAGCATTTAGAGAGTGCAATAGCAATTTTTGAGAGTTGCGGAAAAATATTAATGGAATGATTTTAGAACAAGTCGAGTAGATATTTTTGCAAACTGTTTTTTACGAATTTATAACCATTTTAGACCGAAACGAAATCAAAATCTAGTAATTTATATACTGCCGTTTGAGCTAATATTTATAATACGGCGTAAAAGTCAAGCAACAAAATTTAGAAGCTTAGAGAGATACATTTTTTTGCAAAATCAACATCCGCTGTCCATTCTTATCTTTTGTAATGAATCATGTGTTTGGTATGTGGTGATGGTGTCACACGTCGTAAAAAATATCTACAAACAGCCATCAAGAAATATCGGTGTCCACCCATCGGAAGTCATTAAAGGTTACAAAANCTGTCCATTCTTATCTTTTGTAATGAATCATGTGTTTGGTATGTGGTGATGGTGTCACACGTCGTAAAAAATATCTACAAACAGCCATCAAGAAATATCGGTGTCCACCCATCGGAAGTCATTAAAGGTTACAAAAAGTGTGTAAGCACGTGTGTGTGAGAGAAGGAAACGCCAGAGAGAAAAAAGTTACTCATTCGGAAAGTTGACAAAAAAGGGAGTCAATAATAATTTCTTGTTATATGACAAGACACACACACACATTCTTAATGAATGAACGAATGAATGAATAAAAAAATTAAACACAAAGTAACATTGACATGGGTAGTAGTTGTTGTGTGGGTGGATAAATATGTGTGCCTTCTGTTGTGTGCAAATCAGTGATGCATGAATATTTTTATGGTGGTTTTTACGGTGATGGGAATGACGAGACGACAAAAAAGTAGTGACGGTGGTGTAGTTGATGATGCCAAAGTAAATAAGCTTTTACTCAGATGAAAATAGAGAAACAATATTTCTTTCCTGGAGTTGTGACCATGGTAATAAGAGAAAAAAGGGTTAAAGTTGCCAGTAAGTGAATTATATTATTTTTGTGTGTTCCCAATTACCGTCTAAAATATATTCTAATACATTTGCAACAAACACTAGTTCCTGCCAGCCATCTATACTTTTTGGGATGAGGAATTATACATCAGAAACATTTTTCGGTGTCAAACTTTTACCAATTTTAGAAAACTTTTTTGTTAAGCAACTTTTGTAGTAGCGGTGCTGGTATTGGTGTTATTGCCTGAATGAATGTCTTCCATTCTCACTTTGCCCCGCTATGATGGAAAGAGATGATCTTGACGAGCACATTTTACTCACTTATTTTTTCTCATCGGATCACAAGATCAGCAGCAGTGGTGTCGTCTTCCTGGAAGAAAAAGTAGTATTGTCTCCTCCTTACTGGAATCATAACAAGAATAATTACGATAAAAATACTGATCTGGAGCGGCTTGAAAATCACTTGGGATTGCATCAGTTTTTCAGGGTATTTCAGAGAAAGGGACAAAGGTAGACTATATTAAAGCGGACATTTAAAAAAATTAAATTATTTAAAGCCAATTATGAAGCTAGTTTAAAAATAAATAATAAAACAAGACTGATCTCCCAAGACTGAATTAATATCGTTTCGCATCACGTTAAAAATTGCGTGGTTTGTCAAATAAACTCGACGGTCGAGGAAGGAAAGTAAGGAAGAAGACTGACATCGTCAACGTTTTTCGCTAAAGATTGGATTGTTCGGAGTAAGTTGAGAATATGGCAGTACGACCTACAGTCTCAGTTTTGATAGTGGTCATTGGATTCACATTGTTGATTCTTGCGGGATCAATGGTGCCACAGTCATCCGCTCGGATTCCACGCGGACGGGGGAGGGGAAGCAAGTGGTGGTAAGTTTATAGTATTTTGCATGTAAGCTTTCAATAAATCAAAGGCTTATAATTGTAGTACAATATAATCTGCTGAACTTGCAATTCAATTATAATTTATTTTTGAGTGTATTTGGCACCACAGAAAAAAAATTGTCAGTGTTTTTTGGTTGTTAGTAACGCAGATTTGGTGAAGATCGCTATATGCTTTGTTAAATAAGTTTTTTGAGTATAAAAGCCACTAAATTTGATACTATTACTGTCAGTAATTTACTGATGTAATTGACATGCCATATGATGTACACGATAAGATTGTATGTATGCAATACATGCTCTTCTAAATGTCATTTTGTGACATGACATAAGCTAGCCACTCAATTGTACAAAATAATTAGCTCTATAAATAAAACATACAAGTAATAACACGTGAGATCTTTCTGACTGAGCTCGTGCATGAAAAACTCTCTAAAATTCCGTCTGATATTTGAGACATCCCGTCAAACAATTTTTTTTTCTCTTTTCAAGTTTTTTGATATAAAAAGCCACACACGCACTAATCCTTGACAGATCTCTCTCCATTCATTTTCATTCATCATTTGCAACATTAGAAATCCTAAAGAGAACACATTGTGTGTTGGCTTGTTCTACTCTCAACGGATTCAAACAGGGCATTATTCTTTATTAAAATATTTCAATAATAGAAAATAAAATCCTACGGCTTCAAAACTTGTGTCGGCTGCTGCGGCGGCAAATAGTAAAACACTCGGGAATAATACTAAACGCCGTGTAGGAACACCATGTTTTTTTTCTTTTATTGTGGCAAACAAGGGCGAACACAAGTTCATTCAGAAAACATGATGTATTCTTCAATGACGATGATGTATTCATTTGTTTTTTTGGGGAAAAAATTCCTTTACAAAATATTCATCATACATATTGGCAGCTGTGTGTTTCCAAACTAAAACAAGTTTTCCTGAGTGAGTGCGTAAATCTCTGTTGAATGAAAATAAAATGCATTCGAATATCAAGTGAAAAATCCTCCTATGTAGGTATTTTATTTCCCTAACTGTTTTGTTGTGTAAATAGCCCATTCGCTTATTGCACAATAACGGATGCCAAACCCGATAAAATAGTAATAATGGTGTTGATTCATGACAAATAAAAATGAAAGGAAGGTGAAGTAGCATTATTTTTTCACTTTAGAAGGCTTGCCCTTTTACTCAGCAGGAGTATTTTGAATACCTGAGAAGGCTAATAATGTGTTTGGAATATATTTTATGGAAAAAAATCTTTCCAAAATTCAATCGACCTACCAGATAGATATTTTTCTGAGTCTATTCATTTGTCCGGTGATCTGTTAACACATTTTGGACAAAAGCTTTTAAAAAGTGGGAAGATGGTGAAAAAGAAACCTTTTTGCATGCAAGTTTTCTAAAGAGTGTCGACAAGACAGTCAATAAAAATCAGAAAGGCGCATTTGGCGGAAGGATGACAAAAAATTGTTGCCCAAAAAGTTCTGTTTATGAAGTGGGTATAACGTATTTAGGAGACAATTTGTTTTTATACTGAGAAAAGTACAAAAATTAAGGAGGAAGTCGCACTAAAAGCTGCTAAAATGTATCTTATTTTGAAGATTTTCTATTCAAAAAGCATAACTTGCACACATGGTCCTTCAGATTCAGTGAAGCGGAGATAAATGCACATGTTGTTGTTACATAATTTTGTCATGTTTGCCGGGCGGAGTGTACTTTTATGCGTAACCCTTAGATATCCGTTTACCTTTCTTACAACTTTCAAGATTTGCTCCACGGAAATCTTTCTAGGATGTCGGTATATCATTAATATCCATTTGTACTAATGTACACATCATTGTAATTATGACACTTTTCCCAATTTTATGCAAGAGCAAATCCATTTAAAGTAAAATGTGCATAAATCATTAATGTGCATAAATGTGCATTAATTGTAAATAAGATTTTGAAGTTTTGGTTTAAAATGCTTCAATTTGGTGTAACTTATGCGACGTCATTTTATTTTTCGCATATTTTGTGAGTAGCAAATGCACTAGATGAAAGTGTTCCATCTGTGGGTTTCTTTGTAAAGGAACTTAATTATTTGAATTTAATATTTTTAATTTGAAATAATTTTAGTTTACCCATGTTCATTTTTCAAATGCACTTTTATACCAAATTAAGATAAATTTATGTAGATCAAAAAAGATCCAACCCAACATCACCGCATTCTGCCAACCATAACCGGCCAGAGGTGTGAACTAACTTTTTAGTACAAAATACTAAACACAATAGAATATATTATAATACTATAGAAGCGCAACTTTTTAAGCCAAAGTCCAAAGCCAAGTGCATCTCTTTTTCTTCTCGGCATCTCCAGACACATGAGATCACCACTTAAAATCCCTGCAGCTCCAAGCCACACACAAAATCCTCTGCCAAGTGGAACTTTTGTGTATTCAAATTATATTTACATAAGCAGAAAAACTCACCTCCTCCTGCATATTTTATTACAAAATATATAATTTTTCGTATTCAATCTCATCTCTAAGCTATAAGCCCTGCCATAGCAATAATTTCAGCTTTGTCCAAAAATATTTAATCCTTTGATGCCTTCATATTGTAATCTTATTTTTTGCTACAGAAAAGCATCTTAAAATATTTAAAACTTGGGTTTAGATTCAAATTTCAGGTGATCTTTTAGGTGGCATGTTGTAGTAGTGTGTTTGGTTATATGAATGAATTACGCTAATAAACCGCAAAGGAGAAAAAATATGCCGAACATTGCTCCTCTTCTTCTGCCATCATTCCTTATTTGTTTAACAATTATTATTATTATTATCATCCTCCTGCTTATTTTTTATTGTTATTATTATGATCATGATAATGATGAGACATGAACACATGCCGACAGTTTAGAGAGGAAAATTTATAAAAAGAAGAAGTGTGCGCTTCTCATTCTTACAGCTCGTGTGCCTTCTTTCTTTCACTTTTTTTGTCTGTCGGCATCCGCATAATAAAAACATCGTCAAAAAAGATCATCATGAATCGTTATGATCATTCTTGAACGTGTTCTCAGTCTTTTTGCTCAAGAGAGCACTTTAAAAAACTCTAAAAACAACTTGTAATAATCTTGCAAGCCTTTTTTCATGGAAAGAAATAAAAATTATTTTAATCTGAAAACATGATGCAACAAAAAATTACTTGCATTTTGATGCCGTACTTGGTTTTAAAAATGCATTTTTTATGTTCTCGGGTCCAGTATGGCATAATGTTCTAAATAGATAAATTTTCGGCTTATCTGAAAATTTCTGCGTAGGTGTATTATTTTTTTAAACCTCAAGCGGGATTTCATAAAGATCATTTGAGAAAAACAGAGTCTTTTAATTTTCTTCAAGATTATTTCAATGTTTAAGATACTTTTTTTATCTTTAACGGAACAGTACCAAGTAATCTAAGAACAAGTGGCTTTTAAAATGAAACGACATTTTTTTCTTAACGTCGTTTGATAAGCTCATCATTACCAGATGACCATATACAATGTGATCAATTACGGTTATCTGAGATAACAAAAAAGAGAACTATTTAAAATGAAATTAAAATGAACCAAAAGTAGATCTCTCAACCATACAGTGTATATTTTAAAACATTACCGTGTTCCTTTTTAAGAATAGTTCCAGTCAGTCAGCATGGCTTTCTAATTAGCTTATCAGCGAAAAAAACAAGGGCTCGGGCTCGCTATCTCTCCGTACTGACGTGTTTGGTTAAAACTATTGCATTCTTATCTTCCACTGAAATAGGGCAACAATCAGCGACATCGTCGTCAGCCAATGAAAAAAAACGTACCATACTTTTATTCTTATCATCAACCATGAATAAAACTGAAACAATAGAACATCAGGAAAAAAATCCAGAACAATGAAACAGTACGACGACGAGGATAGTGGTTATCATTTTCATGTCCTTTTTATAGAAATGTGTACCGAGATAAAAAACAGAATGAAATTTTTATTAGTGGCGTTGTGTCATGACATCTTACTTTTTCTGGAATTGTGCTTGGTATTCCATTTTTGAATATTGACTTGGTCATCATCGTCATGTCATCGATATGACTGTACATAGCAGTAAAATCCTTTTAAACAAAGCTGCTATTTATTGTCCTCCTGGGCACGGCAGGAATCGCTTTGCATGTTTTTCACGACGATTATTGATATGACATGATACAGGATGATGATGGCATTGATGACATGTTTTTGTGACATGATGACAACAGTATATATACATATTTGGCACTGGCACCAAGTCGGATTTATCCCGCAGACAAATTCAATAGGTTGTGCACACACGCACCAGACCGGAAAGACATGAAGAAAAAAAGGTGAAAGGACGTACATGATGGGCTAATCATCATCACTTTTACCACCTACCTTCTTCGTGTTTCCTTCCTTCCTTTTGACAATGATATCTCTATTGTTACAACTAATTATTTTATTGAGAGAGTGAGATTCCTGTCCTGTTACATTTATTGCGTGTATATCTATCTACCTTGAACCGGCGTTGAACAACAACAGCATTCCTAAACGTTGGGTGGTGAATGGGTGGGTGGAAAAGGTCTCTGGATAGTTTCTCTATTCAAAAATATATATTCTTGCATCAGGTAACAATGTCTTTGTATTATTGCCTGACACCCATTGTTCAAGTCCCACACACGGTGTCACTTTCAACCAAGAGCTCTCGGTGTGATGATGTTGTGGTGGGCCTTTTTTTCTGCTCCCTTAACTTTGCCCTTCACGAAAAACCAGCTAAATGAATGACTGACCGTATCATGATCATCTAGTATTCTTCCTCTGCTGACATCATTGCATTATTGTTTGGTGTAACATCATCATTATTACTGTAACGACTTACATGACATTTTACAACATTTTCAACAACAAGCATATATACTGGGTATGTTGAAGTGAGCTTTGAAAAATGTAAAATTATTCATTCTTCTTCTTCTTTCTTTGGCCAACACCACCTTGGTCACTATTTTTGAGAAGGGATGCTTACATCTTTATTCAAGTTGACTTGACTTGAGGCATTTTCTTTTGTGTGTATGAATTGAACTAACTTTCAGCATGTTAAGATGTAACGTGGCTTTCTGTACATGGATAAAATTGTAATTTTACAACAGTACATCGTCGTCATAGGTAATCAGGCAGTTTACATGGGTCATTGACGGCGGTACAGAAAAAATGATGATCACTTCTGGTTGCTGTGGTGGTGTCAAGTCATTCAATAATATTTGAAAAGAGTGATGGAGATGGGAGTACGGTATTTGTTATTGCCAATTGTTGATTTGTGTACTTGGATACCCAATCTTTGGACAAAAATTTTATATTATGGCAATTGTGAGAAATTGCAGGATATACGCTCATTTTTGTGAATGGTGGCCAGGCAGCGAAGTAATAAAATGTAAGAGAAATTGTACATGAACTCTAGCAAGAATGTACGTATATTTTATTTAATTGCTGGTAGTTTACGCCACTACATATTTTTTCAGCTACTAATATGAAAATTCATATAATAGATTTGTCACAAGGATTATTTTAGTTAGAATGGTAATATTCTAAACCATTTTTCTCTTTGCTGATGTTATGTTATACGCGTGGATATGAAAATAAGTACATTTATATCTCTACGCAGATAGAATCCAGTAATCTGTCATATTCACATGGTCCAGCAGCCACAACTAGGGCTTCATAATATTCTTTTCCAGTAGAATCCCTTGTTCTTGTGCATTTCATTTTACTGGATAAGAGAACCATGTAGAGGTAATAGTTCATAATGGAGAAACAAGCGGATTACAAATTACTATCTACCTGTGCAAGCAAGCATGCATTTAAAAAACAAAAAAGGGGTTTACTTTTGTTCCAACAGATCTTTTGTTAAATCTTAAATATTTTATGTGACTGGAATGCGGATTAGATAGAGAGAGAAAAGTACACTACAGATAGGATTTATCCATTTATTTTTAATCCTTCCTCAAATCTACCTGCATGGAAATATTATAAATTGGGTTCATAAAATACATAAACTACGATGTACAGTTTGTACGCACAAGCTAAGTCCAAATATTAAGGGACAATTAATATTGGACAATATGCAAATGTAGGGTATACTTATGAAAACAGGAAAAATGTATCTTAAGAACCATAGAAGAATTTCTACAAGACTAAAACATTGTTCGGCGTAAAACCAAAGCAGTGTTGAATATTGCACAAAGAGAGAGAAATGCGGTTTTATCACATTTAGTAGTAGGTAGTGTGCAGAGATGCACAGAATTTAGTTTCATACACTTCCTTTGTCCATCTATCCATCTGATGTAAAACTTGACAACAGCATATTTTCACTATTCATTTCTTCATAGTGTGGTAATATCAGCTACTAATTTAATTTATCGTATTCAATACTTTTCCAAATAAATGTATATAAAAACGATCCAAATATGAAACATGTTCATAATCATAATACACCAATCGGTGTCTAAAAATATAAATGGCCTTTTAATTTTGCAATTTGTCCAACAAATCAAACAGATAAAAATAGATTCCTATTCAGACCAGACATTCCTATTTTTATAAAAAAAAACATCCTTGTTTTTTCTGGCAGTCTGTCTCCAACAAACTTAAATTAGCATAACAATTTACAACTGACTCCAGCCAGGATACTCATGTAGACAAATTTGACCTCTACACACATCACCACTGCCCACTGTTGTCTTTTTGTGACATTCTTAATTCTTGTTTTTTATAATGAACCCTGTCACTATTACAGTTTTATCCAATTACCTATTTAAATATACATGCATTACGTTTTGAATGAGTCTACTAACATCTCTCATCTACGTAACCGCTAGTGAGGTCGTTCTTCTTCATCCACTCGGTTCTCTCTTTTTTATATGTCGTCGGCTGCCAACAAGAAGAAAGTGAAAAAAGGCAGTAGCCTGGCATAGAAACATGGATAAAAACAACAAGCTACAAGTTACCACAATTAACTTTGAGCTACCTGCATACCTGTTGTTGTCTTTTGCTTTTTTGATGGGCATGAAGTATATGGGATTTTTGTCCTTTATTCATCCTTTTTTGTCCAGCCGGAGAAACAACAAGTGGACTGGCCGACCGGCTTGTTTCTTGTCGTCTACACTCTTGACTAATGTCCAGTGTATCGCTTTCCAACAGTGAAATATTCACTGGACATAGATGACTGACTGACTGACAGCCACAGAGAGGCTTGATGGTGGTCGATGGATATATATTTTTATATACCGTCGGGGGTGAACTTACTATAGCATATTATGTAATAAAGTGGTTGGTGTGCTTTATTGTTTGATTAATGAATCAAAATAAAAACGACAGGATATATTATCTGTAGAGACGCGCTTGCTTATCAGATTCAAATAATGCACTTTACCGTCCAGAAAAAAATCTTTCCCACGGATGTCCTACAGTTTGATAAAAGCATCTAATAAAACTAAACACACATAACTTTATAAGATCATCATTATTTTATTATATAATTCCTTGATCATATATCCACAAACCGGCTGAGATATAATAAAAAATTGAATATAGTGAATTGAAAGAATGGATAATCTATTCGGCGTTTTTAAAGAGACAAGTCAGTCAAGAGGACATGCTGATGTGATTATGTGGCTTATTATTTATAAAAAAAATGATAATAAATTGATGTGTACAATCTGTCAAAGGAAAACAGCTGAAAATGTTGTCCCAAAACACTTTACATTTTTTAATAGTAAGAATAATAGAAGCGGATCTTTATTGTTAGAAGAAATTGCATTTTTAATAGAAGGGCTTTTATTAAAGCCATTAATTTTCGAGAATGAGATAATTAAATAAAAGATTATTTTAATAAAAGAAATTTATTTTTACAGAATATTTTAAAGACAAAAATTGATTAATTTAGATGCCGAATTGTTTTATTTTTTGTTAAAACAGACAAGAGGTATTAAAGATCGTATTTTTCCCCTGGGATAACTATAGCTTCTTTAGCAAATTATTCCTTCAAAAAAATTGTCAGTTAATACGTTTAGTGGCGTACGATACCTACATATTTAAACCACCATAATAAATGTCAGTGCTGTCAATCAACAATTTTTAAGATGCTGTTGTTCCACAAAATTAAACATGCCACTGCTCAATTCAAAATTATTTTAATTTATCATCAATGTTTTTTGAAAAAATACTTATCAATCGCTTATTAACTTATTATTACTATAAATATACCAGAAGTATACCAGAGATAAAATATACTCATCCAACTGGCTCTTACCTGCCAATATATCATCAACTAGTTTGTTATTGGGCAAGCCATAAGAATACTAATGTGACGGCAATATAATCCCGTGAGTAATGTCCACTTAGACGCAAAGATGACATCATCATTGACAGGGAATAGTCATAACCGTCATGTTCTCTTGCCTATTTAGGCTTGACCATTAGTAGTAGTGCCCACTGACCATCTTTTCATTCATCTCTTTCTATAAACTCATGTAAGTATACATACACATTACAAAGTGAAATACAAGTCGAACAACTAGATTGGCAAGATAATAAACTCAAAAAGAAAGAAAGATTTTGAAAGACAAGTATGCTTTCATGTTACTGCCTTCTTAAGCTTTAATATGGAATAAAGGTTACATAATTGCGTAGAGATAAGTCCGCTCAGGTTTTTTCTCAGAGAGCATCCTCTTTGGAAATTTACGACTTTGTAAATCTCAATTTACTATATTGCTTATTATAACCACTGTTCGTTTTTAAAAATAAGTCGTGAAAGGGTTCAACTCCATTTGGTAAAATTGTTCACTAATTTTTTCTTTATTATTTTTTTTATTTTTGCTGCAGGGGTATCGCCAAAGTAGGAGAGCCAAATAATTTAATAGTGAACACCATTCGTGGAGGTGCGAACATAGGAAACAATTATCTGGAGAGCGACAGAGAGAGAAAGAAAGAAATTAGTGGAATGCTTGCTTACACATTCTTTTAAAATACTTTTTTACCGACCGAATCATTCTTAAAAGGTTTTTAGTTTTATTTTTATAAGAAGAGTTGTATGTACAGAGCATATATATGTATGTATATATATAAATGATTCGGTATATATGCCGTAAATTTTATAATAGAAATCAAAACTTTAATCAATTCAATTAATCTAAGGCTTCTGTAATAGCAGATATCAAGGAAAATTTATTAACGGCGTTTCATTCATAAATATCAGATATTAAACATTCCCGAGATTTGACAAATTTCACTACCACAAATAATTTTTAGCATCGCCCAATATTCTAAAATTTACGGTATCCAGTATCCAGTACTAATTCCAGCAAGCAAACAGAGAGAAATATACACCATCAGATTCCTTTTTCACGATTTTCCCCTTCATCTGTACTCCTCATCTCTCTCTCCAGTAATTTGAATATTGTGAGAATTAGGAAAACAATGCGCGTCATATCTCTATCTCCCTTCATATAAAAAAAGAAATATCGGAAACGGCAGCAAGCAATAACAACATGAGCACAGCAACAGGTTACACTCACTCACTCATTGTTTTTCCCCTTTTTGATGATGATGATGCTCATCTTCACGAAATAAAGATGAGTGTGTGTTGGTGGTGTAGAATAGATGAAGATGAGAGATGAAACAACTACTTTACTTTTTCATGAAGATGATGACCACAATGATGAGTATTAAGACTTGTCCTGAACCTAGAGTGTAATAATACAAAGGCGGCATTCCCAGCCGACTAAAGCCCCCTGTAATAATCATAAGTGAGGAGGCTGGACGGATGATCAAGTCCGCTGCTTCTTGAAAAAAGTTTCAAGTTTCAACAAGCCATATACATACATACATACTCTCGTCGTGTGTTGAGTTTTAAAACCGAGAGAGAAAAAAAAATTCTTCTTGATGGAATCTCAAAACAAATTCTCTTGTTCCCTCTCTCATCATATTTATATATAATAATCATATGCATACTTAAATCTAAACGTGCCTCTCATCTGCATCCTCGGTTTGTTGACTTTTTTTCTACCTCGGAGGCCTACCTGACAGCCACACAAGAGCTCAGAAGACGAACTTCAGATGAAGATCTTTTTTTGAAAGTAAAACCTGGAATCAGAAAGAAGATCGCTTACACACACACAGATTGTTTTGCATGTAAAGCAAGATGATGTGATGATTTTTTGGTTAGAATTTTTTTTCAAAATAAAAATGTTAATTCACCCAAAGGCAGAAAAAAAGTATGACTAGTAATATGAGTCGTACCACACGACCAAAAATCTGACCACTGGTCATATGTACATATATCCAGTATCACTGTCTTACTTGCACGACGCTAGAAACATTTTTGAGAAAGATGCAAACAGACACTCAAACAATCAGATATATTATGGCTGATATCTGATACAGCTATTATTGATAGTAATCATGACTGGAAAAAAATGTAGTGGAAAATAAATGGAGCGAATAACCGATTTGATAACGAAGGGAACCAAGACACGCAAACAAAACAAACTCATGTATGTATAATATGTAGAGATAGGTACGTGCAAGCAATGATAAAATCCTTTTCTTCGTCGTCCAAGATTTTCATGGCTGATCACACAATCTTTTTTTCTATTAAAGAACAAACTTGCTAATTTGCTATGTATGTGTATAGAAATGCTTAAAAGAAAATTGTATACAGAGAATAGAGTCATTAGATTACATACATTTTGTAAAAGTATTTGCGTACCAAATTACTTATTTAAACTTACAATAAACAAAATACACGGACAGGTATTATGTCGTCGTGGTCACGGTATTATTTTCTTCGCTGCATATAATACGCTCGGGGAAAATTATATTTACATATTGAAATGGATGAGTACCTAGATATAAATAGAAAGAAATACATATCCCTGCAGTTAGTCCTCTTCATCTTGGATAAATGTGAGTACGGATAAGCAAGGAATTTTTTTTGAAAGGTGTATTACCTATGCAAAATGTGATAGCTCATCTGTCAAATTACTAATTTATTTACAATGCAACAGGCATAGCTAAAGGAATGATGATGCTGCACAAAATAATCTTTAAGCCGAGAGAGCAGCAACTTTCCATTGTAGATTTTAGAAAGAGGCGAAAAGGTAATTTAATATTTTTTCTAATTCCAATACATAATCCAATGGATTTGCATTGGCTGTGGGTACAAAATGCCAAAATATATGGTTAATTTGCTATTTGGAAAGCAGAAAGGGGAATGGAGTTTTGTACCCTGCCTTAAATATATATATTTTCTTTCCGTGGAACAAGAACGTCACGTTATTATTATTAAGTATTCCTGGGAGGGATGCACTTTTGAACACCAAACGTGTGTGTATTACATGCACACAGCTTCTTCGTTCAACTCTCATCTTTTTTTCAAAATAAGTCGGCATCTCCCAATAATACAGCCGGGATTATCATTATTAGAGGGAACCTAATAACCCGATACATTAATAATAAATACTTGTTCTGTTCATCGCTTCATCTTCTTTTCCCTTGAAAATAAAAAGTGCTGCTGCTGCTGCAGCAGCAGTCAGGGAGGTAGGATGTTTTTACCTTCCCTAGATTCACAGCCGGCTTGGAATTAATTACATGGCTGCTGCATCCATTCATTTGTCAGGGGAAAAAATGACCATGAAAAATAAAAATCTTACGACGTCGAAGGTCGGTTATTTTTTTCAGGTCCCTTTTAGCTCTTATGAAGATTTTAATCCGTTTTCAAAATTAAGCTATTAAAAAGTGCATCATTGATTTTCCATAACTTGGGCGACTGTCTGTAGAAAATAAATATTTATAATTATTCATAAATGAATAGTCTCACCAGGGTTGCAAATTCGTGACCTTTTTTGACCAAAATTAAAATCCCTGAGTGTGTGTAAATTATTGAGCGTAATGAACTCTTAAAGGCTATACTCGTGTAAGCTATAAAAATTTTTATTTGGTACAGAGATAGTCAGGTACATCATCCTTACCACCGAGTAGGACCACACTGAAATTCGCAATAAGAAACCATCATTATTACTACACCAGTTATTATTATTTATTATTATGCAAAAATATATCCTCATCTCTTGGTCGAAGCACTGGTTTTTTCTCCCATCATCACCTTCTTTCTGTCGTGTACTGTACATCAATGCCAAAAAATTCTAAACAGTTATCTTTTGACTAATGGCTTACTATAACCATTTTAATTGCTTCCTTCTTTTTTCACCCAAAAAACGTTTTACTATACCCCTTTTTATTAAGTAGATACACAATCTTTCGAAAAATAATTGTTATAATAATTAGCAAGACTGATATCGAAGAAAAAAATATAAACGGAATTTATATATTTTCAACATCTGCATTTTGGTGTCAGCAGTGAAGATTGAGACGATGATAATGAAGATGTGTAAGAATTTTTTTGTTTGGCGTGGAACAAGAGAAAAGGTGGTGGAAACTCACACTCGATTTTACAACAGCTCGTCATAATCTTTTTCGG